>CM070837.1:10540331-10657858 GCA_036326025.1 Chrosomus eos | reverse complement strand
CGTTTCTCAGGGGAACGGCGACATTTAGTGAGAGAACGCAAAGTTTCTCAGGGGAACGCCAACATTTAGTGAGAGAACGCAAAGTTTCTCAGGGGAACGCCAACATTTAGTGAGAGAACGCAAAGTTTCTCAGGGGAACGTCGACATTTAGTGAGAGAACGCAAAGTTTCTCAGGGGAACGCCAACATTTAGTGAGAGAACGCAAAGTTTCTCAGGGGAACGCCGACATTTAGTGAGAGAACGCAAAGTTTCTCAGGGGAACGTCGACATTTAGTGAGAGAACGCAAAGTTTCTCAGGGGAACGCCGACATTTCGCGAAAGAACACAACGTTTCTCAGGGGAACGTCGACATTTAGTGAGAGAACGCAAAGTTTCTCAGGGGAACGCCGACATTTAGTGAGAGAACGCAAAGTTTCTCAGGGGAACGTCGACATTTAGTGAGAGAACGCAAAGTTTCTCAGGGGAACGCCGACATTTCGCGAAAGAACACAACGTTTCTCAGGGGAACGCCGACATTTAGTGAGAGAACACAAAGTTTCTCAGGGGAACGCCAACATTTCGCGAAAGAACACAACGTTTCTCAGGGGAACGCCGACATTTTGTGAGAGAACGCAAAGTTTCTCGGGGGAACGCCAACTTTTTGCAAAAGAACGCAAAGTTTCTCGGGGAACGCAAACATTTTGTGAGAGAACGCAAAGTTTCTCAAAGTAAAGGAACGCAAACATTTTGTGAGAGAACGCAAAATTTCTCGCGGAACACAAACTTTTTGCAAGAGAACGCAAAGTTTCTCGAGGGAACACAAACTTTTTGCAAGAGAACGCAAAGTTTCTCGTGGGAACACAAACTTTTTGTGAGAGAACGCAAAGTTTCTCAGGGGAACGCAAACATTTTATGAGAGAACGCAAAGTTTCTCGGGGGAACGCAAAGTTTCTTGTGGGAAAGCAAAACATTTCGCGAGAGAACGCAAAAGCATCGACTTATTATTATTCCTCCAATATCTCTTTTTTTTCATCACCATGCCCTTTAGGGGTTTTATCTCAGTCTAAACCTTGTACTAATTAAAATGATTTACTTTGCCTTTGCATCTATCAGAGATTAAACTTGAATTGCATATGAACATGCATGTTTGGTTGCAGCTTGTTTGCTTCTCTTGTAAATACAATGTGCTTTGTCATTGAGTTTTAGCCTCAGACGTGACTTATTTTACTCCAGTCAGCAGATTTTGTTGTGTTGGCAAAGTCAAAAGCTCATAGCTCACACTCCATAAAGAGACAACCTTTGTTTTCACTACCGTTTGGGAAAAAATGGTTGATGACTCCTCCCACAGGAAAGAAACATCACATGTGCAGAGATCTCTTTATATCTCAAATGTTATCCTACACTCTTAGAAGAAACGTACTATATAGGTTCTGTCAGGCACTTCATATAGAAGAGAGGATTCCTATCATGGAATATGGATTTAGTTTGAATTAAACTTTTAGCAGTTTGTAGATGAAATAACTTGTTTAACCTGAATGTATTACGCAATCATTTAAGACATTTTTCCTTATATAGAACCTTTTTGGCATAGAGACTTCTTTAAAATTGAGTCAAGACAGTAATGAGATTAAATGGAGAGCAAAATGAGATATTTCTCCTGAGAAAGCCACCAGTAATCTCACACACAGATATCTCGAACTCTGGACAGATTTGTTAAAACTCTTCAAATGTCAAAGATATGAACTTCCATGACCAAATGTTCTGAATTATGATGTCCATTTTATTTGTGTTAATTTTAGGAGAAACATCTGAGACCGAGTTGATACTTAAATGAACACGTTTCCGCCTCAGAGTAAGCAACAACAACAAAGGTAATTGCAACTTTATTTCTTGTAATCGTGACTTTATACCCAATGCAAGCTTCACAATTTCAACTTTAATCATGACATTTGATCCATTTTATCATATATTGTACTTTAAACTTGGTCTTTCAATTCCCAGTTATCTTCCATACAAGTCCTGTCATTTTTCCTGAGTGAAACTATCACATTTTGCTAATTTTTCTCACATACTGTAAGAAACGCTGAACAAAACCACTCGTAGCCAAAGAGACGATTTGAAATAAAACACCTTGGATGAATGCAAATCGGTGGCTCGGTCAAAAAAGCATGTGTATCCAAATTCAGCAACCCCAAACCATGTTTTGAATAGCATAAATATGGTCAGATAGGTTTAATGAAACAGTCAACAGGGCGTCTGCTCTTTTCAAGCCGTGTGCTTAATAAAACAAATTAGCATTCGGCTTTTTGAGAGATTCCAGCACATTCGACAGATGGCCACGAGGAAGGCCAATATTTTCTTTGCCAGGGCATACCTTATCCTAAGAAAACAAACATGAAGGAAATCTGATCTCCACGCATCTCATCCTATTGTCCAACTGTGTTTCTCGCTGACTCCTGGCTGTGTGCGTTTCAAAGCCCTCGTTTGCTTTACCTGCCCATTCAAGCTTGCATCTTCAGTGGAGCTGACAGCAAATGCCACGGCTGATATTTCAGGATATTTCAGAGATAATAGCCATTATCTCTGAAAGGAAACCGATAAATGACCAGTGCCGCTTGAAAAGGCTGAAAATGACGCCAAAGTTTATTAATAGATCTTGTTTGATTACCAAAAACAGCATTTGCAATTAAGCACTACCATTAGCAAGTGGAAAATTGCTTCGTCCTCTCACGAATCTGTGTCTTTTATTTGAAAGCCTGTTTGTTGGTCAACAATATGCTATGTCCTCCCGCTGTTTCTTTCAAAACGACACAATGCGCCGTCTGTTTTATTTCCAGCATGCGTCAGATTAACTATTCTTGTCGTAGGAATTATTTCAGTCAGCACAAACTTTCTTCCATAAATCACATTTTCCCCACTGGATCAGTGTTGAAACCCCATTTAGATTATTTTTTAAACACTCAAAACAACAAATTTTTCATAACTTTACAAACTATTTGTTTGCACTTGTGGGAAGAGGCTTAAATAAGTTATTTATTTATTTTTTTTACTTATGGTTGATTCTACATACATATATAACAGCAAGAAATCCTATCCTATCCATATATATATATGCATATGCATTATATGGTTAAAATTTTTATATTTTTTATATATAAATTTTATATATTTTTGTCCCATTTAAAAATATCAATAAACGATCAAATAAAATATAAATTTTTATATTTTATTTGATCATTTATTGATTTTTAAAAAAAAAAAAAAATTAACTGTTAGCATTTTTATTTATATAATAGTATATTATTATGTTATAGTATATTAAGCAATGTTATACTACTTAGCAATTATACACACACACATCTGGCTGTATTAAATGGGAAATTATATATATATATATATATATATATATATATATATATATATATATATATATATATATATACTTATTATTTTTCATTTTTAATATGAATTGTTAAAAACATTTAAAATATTGAAATGTTAGTATTCTTATTTAGTATATATATATTATTATATTATATACTATATCATTCAGCAATGTAATGCTGTATGAAATATTTATGACGTAACCAAAAGTGGATCAGAAAGCAGAATTATTAACTTCTTTGCGATTCTCATCCCTCCATTCTTCTGACATTGTGTCATTGGTCAGAACATCTCTCTGAACCCGCTGAACCTCATCAATAGCACACGGGAAAGATACCTCGAGCAGATGAATCCTGAGTGCATGAATGCACAGATAATAGCCGTCAAGAGCAGGGATGTGGAAACTTCCACTGTGGAGTGAAAACACCCTGGTCACAGGGATCAGATTACTGTATAGGACTCAAGGAGGGAAATGACATGTGCGTTTTTCATCTTTCATGCATATTTTGTACACGTGATCAGATTGATTATCCATTTAGGGGGGGAAATCACAGTGTAGATCTCTAATTATTATGTATATATTTTCTTCTCATAGGCATTATCGGTGCTTGCTAAGGCTCATACTTAACACTCGTCTAGTCTAATTGGTTTCTGATTTTATTTGATCTAAGGAACTTTAGGAAAAACATCAGAGACTAAATTGATACTCTGTTGATAGCTATGTAAAAGACAATTTTCATTTGAATAGATTTGATGAAAAACATGTATATTCCCAGACAGTTTTCCAGACATGCACATTGGCGTACTAAGTATCGTCCTCTCGTTTCATTGATATTCACACCGAGGTTGGGTCGCTCCGAGTGGACACTCAGTGGCACTTCCAGATGGAAGAATGATGCTTTGTTTTTATAGGCGGCCTGGAATGTGTCCAGATCTGTGGACATCTGCCAGATTAGCATAAGAGATCCCACCCACCTGCACTATGAACGTGTTGGTGGTCTGATGATCTCTTCATGGATGAAAGTCGGCAGACGATTTAATGATGTGGCCATTGTGAAGCTTTATAAAAGTGCCTTCTGCTTTAACTCAAGTTGTTTCAAATTCATGAAGATATGTAAATTAAAAGTTTGGACACACTTGACTAAATTTAGTTTTCTCATGAACTTAATAACGTTTTAGCTTTGGCCAAAAAAAAAATGCAATAGAATTAGTTTTGTAAATAGGAATTTTGGAATAGGAATGTTCATTTTTAAGTATCTATAATATGCATTATTTTATTTTTATATAGAGAAATTAGGGGGGGGGTGCATACATGTGACCTCCTTCAATACAGTCCTTGCTTAATAAATTATTTTATTTTATTTTATTTTATTTTACAGATAGTGTCCAGCATGCATGTGCACTCCTTCAATACAGTCCTTGCTTTTTATTTTATTTTATTTTATTTTATTTTATTTTTATTTTATTTTATTTTATTTTATTTTATTTTATTTTATTTTATTTTATTTTATTTTACAGATAGTGTCCAGCATGCATGTGAACTCCTTCAATACAGTCCTTGCTTGATATTTTATTTTATTTTATTTTAAAATTTATTTTATAAATAAAATAAATACATTTTATTTTATTTTATTTTATTTTATTATTTTATTTTATTTTATTTTATTTTATTTTATTTTATTTTATTTTATTTTATCTTATTTTATTTTATTTTATTTTATTTTATTTTATTTTATTTTATTTTATTTTATTTTACAGATCGTGTCCAGCATGCATGTGAACTCCTTCAATACAACCCAAAATAGCAGCTCGTTCAGTTGGTTGGGAGAATGGAAGTGTATTGACACCCGTTCCTCATCACTTTTTTTCTTTCTTTCTTTCTTTGTGTGTGTTTGTGAATTATGCAGTTGCTTTGAGAACACACAATCTGTCGAAAGTCATTTGAGCTTCTCTTGACCGATTCCACCTGTCTAAAACATTCATAGGGTTCCTTCCTTCCTCTGTGTGAAAACAATCCCTCAAATGCTCGTATGTAAATACCACACCAATTCTTAGTAATGGATAAGATGCATATGCAAGACACACAAGCCCAGGGCCAGATATCATCTATTAAAAAGGCCCTGGTGTAACCCAACACCAATGTAGGAATGCATTCAATCACTCCTATTGTGTTTGGTTACATACAGTTCCCTTTTGTCTGATAAGTGCACCCTGGCCGGAGAGATAACAGCACTGGCCTAAAAGCTCAAATGAGACACTGGGTGTCAACACCTCGGCCAACAGGATTCCTGCACAGATTAATCTTCCGGGTTCAGGGTCTATGTAGGTGGTAATAGTCCGGAAGTCATGATCTGGGAATATTTAGGAACCTTCTTAAATTAATGTTTGACCGTTTTATTGCTCAGGCTTAATGAAACTAGTCTGACGCCTAATGAGATGTCAGATACTGGAAATACTGGAGACAAACTGGACAATGATTAGTGCAAATGCTTTGTCTGTGTAGTATACATATGGTATTAGTTGTTAGGTGAGTTGTTATGTTAAGAAATATTCTTTTAGGTCAACACCACAAATTTTCAAGTTTCCGAATCTGCCATTTAAAGATAAATCCGCTGCAATCCTTGTGTACTTTTATCAGTCTTTCACTCTGTAAATCTCACTTAGGAACTTCAGCCGACACATCTGAACACGCTTCCTCTGTGAGTAAAGCCAATTAGCAACTCTGGGATTCAAGCCTCCCACTTCGGGGAATAAGCCAGTGCAGTTTGTAAGCATGGCCTACAGGTTTATTTTAATGCCACCGTTTAACATTCAGACTTCACAGCTTCTGTTGTTTTCCACGGACTCTCTCATGCCTGGACTGTTAGTCAGGATGTAATGAGCACTATAAACCCAGTCGAAACGGCCAGTCAAAGGGTCAGCATCTGAATAGGTAACATCAATTTTATGCCTGAGTTGCTGTGAGTCAGGATATGAAACCTCTAGGCATTGAGAAGAACAGCTTAAGATAAAAGGGCGAAGCGGAAGTTGACGGAAGATTTGTCATCGCACTTTTTCTTTTCAAAGTGGGCCTCTTTAAAGTTTTAAATTACAGAAGACTTAAGTCAGCTTCATTAAATTATATATTTAAATATATTAAATATGTTTGATTATATATATATATATATAATATATATATGATGGGTTGTTTTAACCCAACTTTGGGTCAAATATGGACAAACCCAAACGTTGGGTTAAAAAAAAGTAATGTAAAAATCTAACCCAACGGCTGGATTTGTCCATATTTGACCCAAAGTTGGGTTGAAACAACCCAGCAGTTTTTAGAGTGTATATACTTTTTAAGGCAGCGGCTAGATTTTATTATAGAAGTGTAAATGCAGATTCTGTTAGTGGCAGATCCTATTTGTACCTCAGTGTTGTTGTGCATTAAACGGTATGCAATAATAACATTAAATGTAAATTATTATATTTATTAAAAATGGATGCCGTCTTATTGGGACAATAAAGCCCTCCATACACCTACCCCTGCCTAACTGATAAACACTTTATTATAACACGTTAGACACTTTATTTCCAATGTTCGAATATTTTCGAGTCTTTCGTAATTTTGTCTGGTCCAATCAGACGTCAGTGGGCGGAGTTAGTGTAAATAGCCTCTGCCAACAAGGCGGTGTAAATAGACAATGCTATTTTTTCAAAAATCATTTTAAGGCTTTTACAGTATTTTACACAACAATAAAATCCTACCTTAAAGACAAAGAACAAATATATAATAAAAATGTGCTAAAACTGAAATGATTTCCCCTGGATTAGAATATTTTATGACTTTTGGAGAGACTAGCTCAAACTTCAGCCTGTAATAATAGTTTCCATATGTAAGGCCTTGCGCACCTTTAACAAGGTGTTAATTGCATAGTTTGTGAAGGGAAGCATTAGTTATTTCCATCTCGCTTTCTTTGTGCTGGGACACATTTTGTGCACAAG
Source organism: Chrosomus eos (assembly GCA_036326025.1). Taxonomy (NCBI): domain Eukaryota; kingdom Metazoa; phylum Chordata; class Actinopteri; order Cypriniformes; family Leuciscidae; genus Chrosomus; species Chrosomus eos. The sequence goes on along the minus strand of CM070837.1, from coordinate 10,650,511 downwards.
TTCACACAGGACCGGGCAGTAATTATACATGGCTCGTATGTGCAGTCAGCTATATCAAGAGAAGCACTGTTTCCCAGCGCTCCAATGATGGCCGAATTCAAGTGCTATTACAGTGTGGTCAGCCATGAAGCGCACTAAACACTCCTCACGTCACTCCCAAAAGAAAAGGTTATCAAGCTAATTTCCTAATTCAAATCCCAAATCAATGCCAGCGGAGAAGAAGTTTTGAACCCTTCAACCTGTATTTTAAGGTTGAGGAAATCACAACAAGTAGAGTGATTTGTTGGTCTTGATCTTTCATCAGTTTTTTGGAGGGGGTCTAATCCAGAACAAGTGTGCAGCTTTGGCAGGAAGGCAGCGGTACACAGTCGGGGGAGGCAGAGCACAGCTATTGTCCTTGAAATTGTTTAATTATCTCCTCAGCGGGGGTGTGAGCTCAGTCAGAAGGCCGGCCTGTGGAGGATTCAGAAGCAGAAGCTTGACACCTTTCACTGCCGAGTCAAAGAGCCGTTACTGAGGATCAGGAAGTTAGGGCAGTTTAGCTTTCAGGGCTAAAAGGCCTCATTTCACGCCTTGATCTTGGAGGTGAAGTATTGTAACTTATAATAATATAAGTTGCAAATAAGTACTTTCTGCCTTGCCTCGTTTAATACACACACAAAAAATCGTTGGGTTATTTTTTAACCCAACCGTTGGTGTATGCATGTTGGGTCATTATGTTGGGTTACCTTAAAATTTGTTGGGTTATTTGGTCATGCCGTTGGGTTAATATTTATTACATTCATAATTTACTTAAAACATGTTAAAACATATTTATTGTGTTTATACTCCAATAAAAAATATATATATATTTAAAAACAATGTGAATTTTATTTATTAAAATAAGGTCCTTAATAAAAATAAACATTTAACTCAACTGTTGGGTTATTTGAACCCAACTGGTATTTAACCCTATGCATTGGGTTAAAATAACCCACAGTTGGGAAGGTGCTATACCACCCCATAGTTGGGTTATTCGTTGGGTTATTTTTAACCCAACATTTTTAAGTGAGCATTTTAGAGGAGTAGTAATGGAATTCCTGACACCATTTGTACATTAACTAAATTTGAAAATGTTGGTTGTCATTTTTAAAAAGTTTAAAAAGTAAATTTTTAATCAGCTATTCAAATATGTTTAATCACTTACCAAAATTAGGCAATTTTTCGACTTTTTATTGACAGGACAGTGAAGGAGAAATCAAGGAGAGATAAGACCATGTTTGAAGAAGGACTTAAAGGGATAGTTTACCCAAAAATGATCATTTACTCACCCTTAAGTTGTTCCAGACATGTATGAATTTCTTTCTTCTGTTGAACACAAGCAATGATATTTTGAAGAATAGTTATTTCGACCCAAACAGTTGATGTGTCCCATTGACTTCCATAGTATTGTACTGTCAGCTGTCTGGTTATCAACATTCTTCAAAATATCATCTTTTGTGTTCAGCAGAGTAATAAAACTCATACAGGTTTGGAACAACTTGAGGGTGAGTAAATGATGACAGAATGTCCATTTTTGGGTGGAGTATCCCTTTAAGCTGAAACTGAAACTCATAAGGCCATAGACTTAAAGTGAGACAATCTTCTCTGAAAGGTAATTGTGGTATATTGTTATACACCCAGAAAGAAAAGGTCTTCTGTAACTCACACAGCCTTGCAGTTACACCAATCCCCCACTAGTAGTGCTGTGAGAAAGCAAGAGAATTCGAATCACAACTCTGACACATGGAGCTCCATGCTGCTCTGTGTATATATATGAGCACATGCCTCTCATGGACAAATGACATATTATGCTTCATAACACAGCTAGGTTAACACAATTTTTGTGCAGTCAAAAAAAAAAAAAAAAATTTTGTATTGCAAATACATTTCTGTCCTCAGAAAGAGTGTCTTCCTCTTCCAGTGTTCACCAGGGCGGGTCGCCAGACCTCCCACCATTCTGCACAAATCCTGTGTGTGTGGTGTGTGTGTGTGTGTGTGTGTGTGTGTGTGTGTGTGTGTGTGTGTGTGTGTGTGTGTGTGTGTGTGTGTGTGTGCGCGCGCGCGCGCGTGCGTGCGTGTGTGCGTGCGTGCGTGCGTGTGTGTGCGTGTGTGAGAGAAGTGACGATATGCCAGACAGTTACAGAGAAACACTGCCTTATCAAACCATCAAGAGGCCAAATATAGAGACACAGCTACAAGTGGACACAGTCCAGATATAAACAACTGGTAAACAACTAGCCAAATGCCTAAATATCACCGCTCAAGCCGTTATCCTGTACTTTACTGGGATAGAAACTAGATTAACATGTTAAAGGGAAATTAAAATTCTGTTATTTACTCGCCTCAAACGGACTTCTGTCCAACAAATTGTAAATGTCTGGGGGTTTTGTCAAATGTAATAATTTTCTAAATATCTTTGTGTTTTGCAGAAGAAAATAGAAAGACATTAAGTTAAGAAAATTAACTTTGGCAGTCCTAAAGTATGGAGGGCCAAATTTCTCAAAATTAAATCATTAAAGAAATGTTGAAATATAAAAAATAATTAAAAATTGTTACATTTCAAAAATATGAAAATGATGAAAGTATAGATTTGATATGTATTAAGTATATATATATATGTGTGTGTGTGTGTGTGTGTGTGTGTGTGTGTGTGTGTGTGTGTGTGTGTGTGTGTGTGTGTGTGTGTGTGTGTGTGTGTGTGTGTGTGTGTGTGTGTGTGTGTGTGTGTGTGTGTGTTATATATACATACACACACGTATAATTAAAATATATTTTTTTATAATATAATACAAATCATAACTATATATATATATATATATATATATATATATATATATATATATATATATATATATATAATTCTAAACTATAATAACTCTAGTAAGAAATGTCTTTAAGACAAATACAATTTCTATATGCAAGGCTATTATAAAGTTATTTTGGTTAGACTTTATTTTAAGATGTCCGTGTTACACTGTTATTATACATTTAAGTACTAAATAATTTTAAGTAACTTCCTGTGCTTACTATGGGGTTCAGATTAGGGTTTGGTTTGGGGTTTGTTCCATGTATATGCATGTTTCAATGATACTGTAAAATAAAATGTCACCATTCATTGTGTGCAAATATTGAAATATACCCAGTTTAGAAGAGAGTGATTGGGTTGAACACTTCACAATTGGGCACTAAAATCAAATTTAAAAACGTCATGCTTTACTAGTGATATGAGTCTAGACAGTCTGATCGCCCGCTGTAATAACGGCTAATCATGTGATGTGAAAAGTTAGGCCAACCCATGTGACCGCTCTGAAAGATGACTCACAGCTATTGAACATGTCTGCATAGTTTTGCCATAATGCTGACCTTTGGGAACATGAACCAGTAAAGTTCAATCTTTAATCAGCGCCCCTAAATTTGAGAGTACCCTGCACTTTTTCCGACATATTTTGATCCATTCTAATTTGATCGTGAAGCATTAGAGTAATCTTGTTTGTATTTTGCGGGTGTGTAGATGTCCCCACCCTCCATTGACCCATTAGCTCTCCCAAGTCAAACACACCCAGCCCCCCTCTCTCGCTCTTTCTTTCATAGGAGGAGGGGTGGTGAGGAGAGATTACAAACCATCTGAATCTCTTTTAACTGAGTGACCAGAGAGGGATGAGGGCAATTATTCCTGCATGATGCATTCCTTCCCAAAAGAGCATTCCAGCTTTGTGCAACACGTGGAATGCAACTTAAAATGCACCTAAAGCAGATTGCATGTTTCCATGACCTCAGTTTTGAAAAACGCAGATGCGTCTAATAGTCAAATCATTGGATTCGTACAATCAGAAATCATTCAAATATGCTGATTTGTTGCTCAGTTATTAGATTCTGAATCTTTTGAAGTCATACACTTAGTAGTAGCTATAGCACAAATTGTGTGTAATGCTTTTATGGTAATTTTTGTTGGATCTTTTAGGAGCTTGTGTGCCGTCATTGAATGGCAAAGAACTGTGTGAAGGTTTGAAGCAACATGAGGGTGAGTAAATAATGAAATAATTCAGTGTCTGTAATTTTTTGGGTCATTACTTCATAGATGTGGTATCTGTAGATGGCCAGCTGGATTCGAAACACATGACAAATGATGAAAATCCAGCTGCCGCAGTTTGAGAAACAGAAACCTGCAATTAGAAAAGATTAATAAGCACATGCTCTAATGAAGACCCCCCCCACACACACACACACACACCCCACCCCCTCCCTCAGGCGGATCTCTGAGAGAAAAAATGTTTGTTTGTTTTCCCTCTCTTGGATCATGTTGATTATGAGAAAATGGTTATTTAGTTGTAACTGTCACATGGAATTTCCCTCCTATTTTTTAATCAGAATGTTCATATTGCTTTATTTTAACAAGCCAAAATCTTGGGAATGATAAATACTCATGGGCATTTGTTTTAATGGAAATTTCCGTTCTCATAATTTCAGTGAGAACGCTGGTTTCATAAGAGTCTGTCTTGTTTTTTTGTTTGTTTCTTCCATTTGGTTGGTTTTTATTTTCTTTTCTTTTTACTTCTGTCGTCTGTTGTTTTCCTCTTCAGAATTATTTCAAAATCTACAACCCTATCTGTTTTATTGAATATTTTTCTATTTTATACTCACTTAAAAATGTTGGGTTAAAAATAACCCAACGAATAACCCAACTATGGGGTGGTATAGCACCTTCCCAACTGTGGGTTATTTTAACCCAATGCATAGCGTTAAATACCAGTTGAACAGTTGAGTTAAATGTTTATTTTTATTTAGGACCTTATTTTAATAAATAAAATACACATTGTTTTTCAATATATATTTTTTTATTGGAGTATAAACACAATAAATATGTTTTAACATGTTTTCAGTAAATTATTAATGTAATAAATATTAACCCAATGGCATGACCAAATAACCCAACAAATTTTAAGGTAACCCAACATAATGACCCAACCTGCATACACCAACGGTTGGGTTAAAAAAAATAACCCAACGATTTTTTGTGTGTATCTAATTATAATTATATTCTATTTTTATTTTATTATTTATATTGTTTTATTATATTGTTTGTCTTTTCATCGATAGGCTACTTTTTATTATTTTACTTTTTTTAATTTTTTATTTCTGTTTTCCAGAATTATTTCTGAATATTTCAAAATCCATAAACCAAACCAACTGATTCCTTTTTTATTGATTTAGTTATATATGTAAATTTTTTATTTTAGTCCATCAATTTTATTTTTTTTAGTCCAACTCTTAACTTTCTATATCAATCCAACAGTACACACAAAAAATCGTTGGGTTATTTTTTTTAACCTAACCGTTGGTGTATGCATGTTGATCAAAATTTGTTGGGTTATTTGGTCATGCCGTTGGATTAATATTTATTACATTCATAATTTACTTAAAACATGTTAAAATATATTTATTGTGTTTATACTCCAATAAAAATATATATATTTAAAAACAATGTGTATTTTATTTATTAAAATAAGGTCCTACACACAAAAATCGTTGGGTTATTTTTTTAACCCAACCGTTGGTGTATGCATGTTGGGTCAAAATTTGTTGGGTTATTTGGTCATGCCGTTGGGTTAATATTTATTACATTCATAATTTACTTAAAACATGTTAAAACATACTTATTGTGTTTATACTCCAATAAAAAAAATATATATTTAAAAAACAATGTGAATTTTATTTATTAAAATAAGGTCCTAAATAAAAATAAACATTTAACTCAATGTTGGGTTATTTGAACCCAACTGGTATTTAACCCTAAGCATTGGGTTAAAATAACCTACAGTTGGGAAGGTGCTATACCACCCCATAGTTGGGTTATTCGTTGGGTTATTTTTAACCCAACATTTTTAAGTGAGTACTCAAAGTATACAACCTTCAAACTTGCCTAACTTTTCTTTTCCAGTTCCTCATAAATCCATCAAACGTATAGTTTGCGTTGCCGCCCACAGCGCGTGTTCACACAGGTAACCCAAGAGCATCATAGTTCACGCTTGATGTTTTGCTATGAGTGCTCTCTTGTATGTATGTGTATAGTTTAGGTCAGTCATGTCTATCCGTGGTGTTAAATGAAGCACATCGCATCCCAGAACCCTCACTGTTCCCCTAGAAACACGACACCCCTGCGAGTATCATTTGCTGTTGCCTCTATTGGTTTTAACTGAGGCGTAGTCAATCGCTGCCACTATGAAGCGAGTAGCATGAGTAAATATATCTGATGAGGTGAAGAGACTGTGTTTGTCTCAGGGATCATCCTAATGGACGCATCTGGTTTGTATTTTTCTGTGATGACGAGTAGGCCGGCGCTAAACATGTGTTTGTGTTTTTTGTGACATGAGGAACAGGAACTTGACTGATTGAGGGATCTCAGGGAAATGTTTATGCTGCGTCTTCTCATAAATAACTTGTTTGGAAACAGAAACTGTAGGATAGCTAGGAAAACTGACCAATACAGAATTCCTATTATATTGCTCTCACAAAATTTTTACTTTGGCGTTACACTGATGGCATTCGATGGACATACGATGATAGTGCATACTATAATTTTACTCAGTTTTGGAGGATTCTAAGAGCTAAAGCGTCCCGAATGTCAAAGTAAAAGGTGCCATTTTCCATGAACTCCCAAATGCTGTGGTAAAATCTCAACAGACTGTTTCCAGTGTCTGCCTTTCATCTGCAGTCGTTTTGTAATGACAAGCCCTGGATGGGTCAGGGTTAACCACAGGCACCATTAATGTTCTGTAGATGATAAGAATGCAAACCAAAGTTTACGAGTTTCTAAGCCAGGCCATATTTTTGGAAACTGCAGAAGTCCATACTACTTTCATAGATGGCACCAACATTTTCATAAAACAAAAAATTGTTGGTGTGGGTTTAACGCAAGGTAATAGTCCTGTACGCAGGCGAACCGCTAACATTTCATGCGGAATAATATTTACGGGAATCACTGGCGGACTGCGGGTCCAATAGCCAAGACTATTTCGACTCACTGATAGGCGCCTGCTTTCAAATGGTCCCATGCTTATCTGTGTTCACGCTCTGTAGTCTAAAGACTGCCAAAGGTTTCTATTTACAACACGATTTGAAGCGTTAGCATGTTAGCCAATCGCGCTCCAACTGAAGTGATTGACAGCTTCTGTCATTAAAGGAGTGCTCTTTGCTCGCTTTTTGTATAGGCAATTTAAATAAAAAAAATTATTTTATATGCTGCTAAAGGCCTGTTCACACCGGGACGAATTTCGCGTGCGATATTCGCCAACGTTTAACGCCTCGTGACTAAACAATGGGCGCCAATGTGAGTGTGCACACCAACGCGTAAAACGCCACGCGTAAAAGCGTCATTTTTTTTTAAAACGCCTTGGGTTCGTTTTTTTGGTTTGACGCGCCGCGTCAAAAACTATCCGACCAATGAGATTGCCGCTTTTGCTCACGTGTCTGGAGCTTTTGAAGTTACAGTAAAACACAACTTGGGGGCGCTCAAACACAAAACGGTCATGCCGAGCACTAGTGTTGTAGTTCTCGACACCACTTTTTGATGGTCTCGGTCTCGTCTCGGACTCGACCGCATTTGGTCTCGGTCTTGTCTCGGTCTCGGACATTGAGGACTCGCGATTTTTTTTCAAGACGAGTCAAGACCATAACTGTGAAAATATCACTAAATTGCCAGTAGATTGTTCCATTTTTTTTGTTAACATCCTTGCTTTTATTAGATGTAAAACGCTCGATGAGTAATGTAGACGAACTGCTGCGCGTGTGACAGAGAGAGAGAGAATGCCCCGGTCGCGCGCGCACTCTTTCTCTACTGAGCCAGGCGAAAGGGTTCACCGTCTCCTAAGCGCTGTCTTGCATGGCACATATTAATAAAAATAAATTGACACGATGGTAAAAAATCGGAAGACCATAGTTTCATGTGGAGAATTCGGATATTTTTTCCTGAATTACCGCTGGTTGTGAAGTGTGCTAAAATACGTTTAAAAAAGGATTGTTGTAGGTTTAAAAAACAACATAACTTTATGTATTGTTTATAAAAGGCGGAGAAAAGTGAAGACTTTAGTGATGAACAATGAATATTTTTTTTTTTTTTTGCATACTGTAGCCTACTAAATGATGGAAGTCACCCAGGAGTATTGAATAAAGATGGTTACGTTTATTTAAACTTTGAGTGTTTAATATCTAGGCTATGTATTTTTATGGAATGTGGATCTTTCAGATCAATTTGAGAAGCTCTTTTGATCATGTTTCACAATTTTTTGTAGTGTGGGGCGCTGGTCTTGGTCTTGGTCTCGCTCTCCCTCGGTCTTGGTCTCGACTTGGTCTCGGCCCCTAAAAGTCTTGGTCTTGTCTCGGTCTCGATACACTCTGGTCTTGGTCTTGTCTTGGTCTCGGGTTAGGTGGTCTTGACTACAACACTACCGAGCACACATACGTAACGGCGAAGAAGATATACAGCGTCTAAACTCTGCCTAAAAAATCGCTTGGGTGTGAACACAAAAAACGCGTTGAAAAACGCTGACGAATAATGCGAGCCGATATTCGTCCCGGTGTGTGCGAGGCTTAAGAGTACCAATGACCACATATACACCACAGAGTTTCAGGAAACTCAACTGCATTTAAAGCTACACTGTGTGATTTTTATGATGATTTTTACCCCCATCTAGCGGTGAAAAGGTATATGACAATCCAGTAAATATTAGTTTCTGTTCTTCTCAATTCCGATTTCGTTTTAACTCCTACGGTGGCCAATGTAGTCCAAGATTAACATGGCTTCCAGTTCGACCTCGTCCACATTCGACACGGTGCCATCGAGTGTTAAAACGCGAAAGGCGGAGCTTGAATTAACGGCCTATGTCCCTCTTTGGCTAATGTACTTTCAAGATGGAGGGGCAACATGGCGACCGACATTAGAACCCCTTACCCGTATGTATTTTCAATGGCATATTAAACACTCACAAGAATACTTTATTACTTGAACGAAGTAAATATACATCAATGAGCACATTTTTTTTTGAAAGAACTAAGTGTTTTTAGCTAAGAATAAACTAAAAAAGTTACACAGTGTAGCTTTATATGCAAAGTGAATCCGCTAATATGTCCCTGATATTATATGACGTTAATGGCTAATGTTTGGCCATATGTTGTTCTAATCGGAGTCCTCTCTGTATTGCCTGTGGTGTGATTAATGCACATTTGTTCAAAATACCATGTATGTAGGCAAAAGTTTTGTATTGTTTACATGACGGATGCATCTTTTTTTTCGGTTAATTATTACCATGTTGGGCTGCGTGTCTATTTTTCTTAAATGCATCAACTCAGAATGCCTAATGTTGGATTGATTGCTTGAGTTACACGAGGAAATAAATGCGGGTGCACTTCGGGTCGTGGTCTTTGTCAAGCGGGTCGGGTTTATCAAACAGGGCTCTGATTTGTGGAAAAACGTTGATCAGCTCAGACATTAATTTCGAGTCATCCAAGCACTTTCAATGGAACTAAACACGTAGTACAGTACATTTACATTTTATGCATTTGGCAGACGCTAAAAGGGATACTCCACTTTTTTTGGAAATAGGCTCATTTTACAGTTGGGTTTTACCATTTTCGAATTCATTCAGCCGATTTTCTGATAGAAGAATATCAGTAACCAGACAGTTAGGTCTCATTGGTCTCATTGGATCTCATACTCATTGGATCTCATACTATGGAAGTCAATGAGACCAGAAACTGTCTGCTTACTGATATTCTTCTATCAGAAAATCGGCTGAATGGATTCGAAAACGGTAAAACCCAACTGTTAGCCTATTGTGAGTGTGCCTAAATTAGCCTATTTCCAAAAAAAGTGGAGTATCCCTTTAAGGCGACTTACATTGCATTTCAAGGTACACATTTACATTCTTTTCAATTCTTGCTTTCCTTGGGAATCGAACCCATGACATTGGCGTTGGAAGCGCCAACGCTCTACAGTTTGAGTAGCAGTTTGAGGTTTTACGGTCACAAATGTGAAGCCTGTGTTTTGTTCAAATGATTATTATATTGATCCCGGAACATTCCTTTAAACTAACCCAAATTATTTGCAAGGTAATTTAACCCAAAAGTGAAATAATCGACATACCCTCATGTCGTTTTAAACCTGTCTTCTGCAAACACAAAAAAAGTATTAGTAACCAAACAGTTTTGGTGACCTTTGACATCAACTGTATGGACAAAAAAGACATTTCTCAAGTCTCTGATGTTCCATAGAAGAATGAAAGTCAAACGTTTCATTTTGGAGTGAATTGTCCTAAAAAAATGTATTCTTTCCTAAGCTTTAATTTATGAACCTTCAGTCCTAGCAGCAGAGTCTGGTTATCTGAGGACGTTTATTTGCTGATGCGTGTCTCTTACCAGATCTCCCAGATTAACCAGTCTTAAACTGCAGCTATGCCTGGAATGTGTATAGTCATTGCACTGGTTGATAAATGACAGCATATACCTAAACAAATGTGTCAAATCATGATCTATTACCTCACATTTTCACCTTACATCATTGACATTTATATTGTGTTGCAAGGGAACATGTAATTAACGTTCAGTCTAATGTCTTATTCCTCAGAAGGACACACTTTGGGTCACATCAAATCAATGTTTTCGCTGATTATATGTGATATGTTTGTCTTAATCTCATTTTCCTCACAGCCACAGATCAATTTTGTTGCCGTTTCAAACCAGAGAACTTGAGCCACATCTTTTGTTAACTGTAATGAAATACATGTTTAAAAAGGAGCACACGCATTAATTTTTCATGTGGATTGTGGTTGACAACTTCAGCAAGGTCCACTATAACAACCTTCAAGGGCCTCCTGACCCTGGGAGGGGGTGACCTCTGACCTTATTTGGGCCTCTTTTATGAGGATTTTTTCAAGGCTCTGACCAGATGGCTGAACTATCAAAGGCTTTTTTATGAGAAAAATCTGCAGGCAAAAGCTGAGTAGTATATTTCTCTCATTGTGCCTTTAAGATGCCCACTGGAAGTTTCAGCGGAAATTGGAACATTGTTTGAACATTTGGGCAACATATCAACTATAGTTAAACCTCTTTACACCTTGTTCGGAAAACTATATATTGATCATAAAAAGAAATATAAAAATGTAATTAATATTTTTTGCAAGTGAAAATTTTATATAATTAATCATTTATATACATATAAGTACACACACACAAACATATTAATAATTATATATAGTATAACAATAGATATAATAGTATATTTTTTATGATATATAAAACTTTTATTTCATTTGACATATTTTATTTATATATTTTATTTATATTTTTAAACAAATAATAATTAATTTTTTTATCATATAATTCAATATATATATGTATATATATACAATTTCATATAAAAAATATATGTATAATATTAACAAATATATATATATATATATATTATATATATATTATAATATATATATATATATATATATATATATATATATATATATATATATTTCTATAATATACTTAAATAAATGTTTATTTTAAAATGTATGTATTAGTTATAGGCTATATTAGTATTATTTTATTTAAACTTTAACAAATTGTAATATTTTTATAATTAATTATTTTATTATATAATTTGATATCATTATTATATATGTATAATTATCTATAAAATTAATATATATATATATATATATATAATATATTGTATATATTATATATATATATATATATATATATATATATATATATATATATATATATATATATATATATATATATATATATATTATTCATGATGAATATTTTTTTATGTAGCCTAAAAACTGATATATTTTAAATAAGTGGCAAGAAGAGTGGAATATGTGCAAGAATAATAAGTTGTATGAAACTCATCCGGAAAAAACAAACAGACTTTCTATCAATTTTAAAACCAGACTTGATCAAGTGGTCTACACCAGATGCCGTATGGGTCACACAAGTTTGACCCATGCTTTTTTGCTTAAAGGTGAAGACCCAACTTTATGTATGTTTTGTAAAATTCCCTTATCTGTCAAACATATTTTATTAGATTGTCCTGGCCTTAACGCAAGCAGAATGCTCTTTTATGAAGTTTCTTCATTGAGAATATTTAATGAGATTATGCCTGAAAAGGTTTTGGATTCTTTATCATATGTTAATTTAAAAAAAATATTTTGTATGACTTGTTTATATTTGTTTTGTTTTTATTGTATTTATATGATATTTGTATTTTTGTAAGTGAATTTTTGCCATGAAAATAGCTTTGAATGCTGCATGAAATAAAATAATCTGAATCTGAATGTAGCCTATATATTAGTAATACTTATATATAAATATTATATAATGTTTATATGTATATATAATTTTTATTTTTACCAAAGATATATATATATATATATATATATATATATATATATATATATATATATTATATATATATATATATATAACTTTATCTTTAATTTAACAGTAAGCCTTATTTATTGTCTGCCACAAGTCAAATTATTTCTCAAATTGTCTTCTTATAACACAGAATACAGGTGCTGAGTTAGTTTAGTTGCGGCATTAAAGAAAAACGTGTGTTCTTGAAAAGTTGTGTCTTCACTTTTACACCTGTGTATTGATATATTTTGTAAAGTATATTAACACATGTGGAAGCGTACATGATAATCCACAGAAATCCACAGCGAGAGGATAACTAGTGTTTTAGGAAGGGGAAAGAGTTGTGTGTCCCTGGGTCACTATAACTTCCTCGCTCCACATCGCTCTCCTTTATGAGAGATGAACTATGGTTTCCGAGGGACCACTAGTTTCGCACAGGCTCCCTTCACTGTCAGCAAACAGCCTGGCTTCAATAAATATGATAATGTTCCAAAACAGGGCTCAGATTTGAAGATTATGGATTTTTATTTTAATATCGCAGTTAAACAACAGTCAACCACCCAAGAAAACAACTATTCAATTGCTATTTAGGTATTCTGTGTGTTGTTAGTGCATTTCTAATGTGTTTTATGAGGTTGCTAGGGTGTCGCTAGGTTGGTTGCTAGGGTGTCGCTAGGTATGTTCTGGGTGGTCGCTAGGGTGTTCTATGCTAAAAAAAGAAAAAGCTGATAGTAAGTAGAGGAAGTTTGTGATTTGTCAGTAGCTCAAAGTCTCTGGCTTTCATTAATAATACTGCAGCAGATCTCTGGTCAGGAAGTAGTGCGCTGGGTTAATGACAGCTGCTGTAAACATTACCAGTTGGGCACCCTCACCACCCCTCGTCTCCTCCTTCCCCAGAGCATGCTTCACTTTTTCCATGTAAAAACTTCAGGAAGAAAAACAACACACATGTAAGCCTTGAGAGCACATCTAGAGCAGAGTGTTCGATCACTAATGCGTGTGCACGGTTGTTGATTATTTCAGTTTGTTTTGTTTTTTAATTGAAAATACTAATTTATCATTGATTTAATTTGATATACATTTTCCATGCAAAGTAAAGATTACAATAAATCGTCAATAAACATTATGTTTGTGTTATTAATGGAGATTAAATAAATTATATAAAATAAATTATATAATTTATTTATATTTTCTGATTATATAATAATTATATAAATTATATAAAATAAATATGAATTATTATTATTAATAATAAATTATTTAATTAATTAAAGGTTATTTTGTCATATGTTTTATGATTTTGTACTACTTTGATGGTGGGTCTCATTACTGTTTGTAGTTTGTTTGTTTTCACTTTTGGCTTTTTTAATTCAAACCTGTTAAATTAACAAAAAAATGTAAATAAATAAAAAAATATTATTAAAAATATTATTATTTTAATAATATAATATAATTTTTATTATTAAAAAATATTATTATTATTATCATTATTATTAATACATTAAAATAAAAGTGTTTTTTTCCTACAATTTCCTTTCCTTTAATTTGTCTATAATTTTTCTATGATTTTGTACTAGGATTATGGGTTTTGGTCTGTTTTATATAATAATGATAATTCATCACATTTTCCTTTCCTTATGATTTCTATATAAAAGTGGATGCTACACCAAAATATTTAATAACAAAAGCCACTATTAATTAATCAACCTGATTTTGTTCAAATATTTAGATGACTTTGTTTTATATACAAGAGTGGAATTGCAATTGGAGTGAATGCATTTCTAAAATGTAGTTCTGTCTTTGTTCTTCATAGGGCGGTAACCCAAGCTGTCCTGTGCTTGGCGTTTTAATGTGTCCATTCCTGTTCTTGATTGCACTTGGAGGTCACAGGATCTAAAGTCACTGGAAGCAGTTAAAATAATAGGAGCTGACCACATGTTGGAGGTTATGAGACGCGGCCCCTCGACACACAGAGGAGCCGCTGTTGGGAACACCGCTGACCTGTTTGTTTAAAACTTACACAAATATTTGTGTAAACTGATTTACAGCAAACATTTGATGCAAGTTATTGCTGATATTTCAATACAAATACACAAAAACACATAAACTAAGCTCTTTTTCTTTCCGTTTTTTTAGATGGCTCTGCTTCTCTTCGTGTAATGGTGAGTAAACATGTGCAAGTAAATATAAATCTACATTTTGGGTGTGTGTGATTGTTGGGAGACTGCTCACTTCCTGTTTACCTTTCCTCACTGACACTTTACCTTTCCATCACTAGTGCATTTGCACAAATATACACATACTTCCACTCATCTTCATTACAGGAGAGAGGGAGGTGGGGGATTGTTGGGTTATTTGAGTTAAAGTAACACCAAGTAACTTTTCCTCTTCGGTCGCCCTACTGGTTGGAAACGAAATTGTCCATTGGCGCTGTCGTAAATAATCTAGCCTACCGTCGCACGCACGCTCGCTGTTTATCCAGCACCGGCTTTAGAATGAACGATGTCCACAGACAAGGTAGAGTATGTTACATGATTTCATGAAAGGATGATGTATTGCGGCATCAGAAACGAAGAAAAACGAAATAATGACTATTGTAGCGCTTGACGTAAAGCAGTCGAATTTTGTAGTTCTTTTTGTGCACGGGTTCCTACCCGAAACCCGAAGTTACAAGCGATACAGACCCCGTCAGGCTATGGCAGACGTGTCATTTAACTTATTTTAAGTCAATGTCCCATCACAAGGGTCTTGGAAATATATTATGAAGGTTGAAAAACTACTTAGTGTTACTTTAAGGGCTGGTGTTCAGCAAATTGCAGCATCTTCCCTATGAATTATTATTTCACACATATGAACATATCAGTCACAATATACACTTGCATGAACTTACAATGAAATAAGTAAGGAATGATTGATGACGGGCCATTGAATTATTAGAAAATAATACACACCCGAGTTGGTGATATGGACAGCGCCTTGATTACCGTGTTGTGGGTTATGGTTATTTTGCTGTTGTGGGACCTTTGAAATAACTGAAATCATTTTGCAAAGTGATATGGACATGTAATGCGCTGAAGACCGAACTACCTTAGCCGTGCGTTTCCCTGAAAATAATTGCATACCTTTGAATTTTTTATCAACCAATCAGATTCAAGCATTCAACAGCCCCATGGTATAATACTGTTTAATGTGTGATATATATATAATACAGTATCCATTCCTTTATAAGCTACTGTTTCTTTTTCTGTTTTAATTCTCAACTCGTTATGATGAGATTGTATTAGTAGCTAAGCAGTGAGTAGAGATTTAGTTATGGTGTTTGCTAATGCAAGCATTTCTGTTGCTCAAGCTTTGACCAAACCACTATTTTAAGCTTTGAGTATTTCAAAGTTAGTGCAAAGTAAACCCTCACTTTTCTAAGCTTTTCAAATGGATCAAACTTGATTTTCACTCTTTCATATTAGGAACCGCTTACTTATGTTCTAAAATTCATGTAGAACATCATAGCAACCACATAGCAAGCTGCTAAAACTTAGAACAACATAGTAATGACATAGTGCTAAAAACCACATAGAGCACCCTAGCAACAGCATAGCAACGTGCTAAATACACCTACCACACCATAGCAATGGCATAGTGCTAAAAACCACATAGAACACCCTAGCAACAGCAGAGCAACGTGCTAAAATACACCTAGAACATAGTCAAGTCAAGTCAAGTCACCTTTATTTATATAGCGCTTTTTACAATACAAATTGTTTCAAAGCAGCTTTACAGAGATAACAGGAAAACAATGTTGTAATAGTATTGTTCAATTGAAAATTAAATGTCCCCAACTAAGCAAGCCAAAAGGCGAAGGCAACAGTGGCAAGGAACCAAAACTCCATCAGGTGACAGAATGGAGAAAAAAACCTTGGGAGAACCCAGGCTCAGTCGGGGGGCCAGTCCTCCTTTGGCCAACGAATGAACAGTGTATGATTATGAGTTAGGCAGCATAATGCCAGGAGTCAGATGGGATCAGAACTTTCACGATATTATCCAGTTCATCTGGTTGGGTTGGGTCATCCGGCCGGTGAGGAGATGAGTGGTGAGGTGTCCATGGGCCTTCACAGCCCTGATAATGCGTGTCGACGTGTCCATGTGATGGTCCTTCATCAGATCTGGATATGCCCTGGATCCGGCGGTCTGCGGTAAACCTCGGGATAAACAGAGAGACTAATATTAGCGTAGACGCCATCCTTCTTATGATGTACAAAGTACATCAGGAATTATGGGAAGTGTTCCCGGTTCCGGCTGATCTAATCTATGCAGCCTAACATTGAATTATAGAAATCTATAATGTGTTATGTGTATGCTAAGCCAAAGAGATGTGTTTTTAGTCTAGATTTAAACTGACAGACTGTATCTGCTCCCCGGACCGTGTTAGGAAGATTGTTCCAAAGTTTTGGTGCTAAATAGGAAAAGGATCTACCGCCAGCAGTCGATTTTGATATTCTAGGTATTATCAACTGGCCAGAATTTTGAGATCGCAATAGACGTGAAGGACTATAATGCGTTAAGAGCTCGCTCAAGTACTGGGGAGCTAAACCATTTAGTGCTTTGTAAGTAATCAGCAATATATTAAAAATTTATACGATGTTTAATAGGCAGCCAATGCAGTGTTGACAGAACCGGGCTAATATGGTCATACTTCCTGGTTCTGGTAAGAACTCTAGCGGCTGCATTTTGAACTAGCTGTAGTTTGTTTAATAAGCGTGCAGGGCAACCACCCAGTAGAGCATTACAATAATCTAGCCTTGAGGTCATGAACGCATGAACTAATTGTTCCGCATTTGTCAGTGAGAGCATATGACGTAATTTAGATATATTTTTAAGATGGAAAAATGCGGTTTTACAGATACTAGACACGTGACTTTCAAATGAAAGATTGGTATCAAAGAGCACACCCAGGTTCCTAACTAACGTCGAAGACTTAACAGCAATGGCATAGTGCTAAAAACCACATATAACACCCTAGCAACAGCATAGCAACGTGCTAAATAGACCTACCACACCATAGTAATGACATAGTGCCAAAAGCCACTTAGAGCACCCTAGCAACAGCAGATCAACGTGCTAAAAACCACTGAGAGCACACAAGCAACAGCAGAGCAACGTGCAAAAATACACCTACAACACTCTAATAATGACATAGTGCCAAAAAACACATAGAACACCCTAGCAACAGCATAGCAACGTGCTAAAATACGCTTACAACACCAAAGCAATGGCATTGTGCTTTAAAACCACACTCTAGCAACATCATAGCAACGTGCTAAATACACCTACAACACCATAGTTATGGCAATGTCCTAAAAAACACCTAAAACACCCTAGCAACACCATAGCAACGTTCTAAATACATCTACCACACCATAGTAATGACATAGTGCCAAAAGCCACTTAGAGCACCCTAGCAACAGCAGAGCAGCGTGCTAAAATACACCTAGAACAACATAGCAATGGCATAGTGCTAAAAACCACATAGAACACCCTAGCAACAGCATAGCAACGTGCTAAATACATCTTCCACACCATAGTAATGACATAGTGCCAAAAACCACATAGAACACCCTAGCAACAGCATAGCAACGTGCTAAAATACGCTTACAACACCAAAGCAAAGGCATAGTGCTTTAAAACCACACTCTAGCAACATCATAGCAACGTGCTAAATACATCTACCACACCATAGTAATGACATAGTGCCAAAAGCCACTTAGAGCACCCTAGCAACAGCAGAGCAACGTGCTAAAATACACCTAGAACAACATAGCAATGGCATAGTGCTAAAAACCACATAGAACACCCTAGCAACAGCATAGCAACATGCTAAATACATCTTCCACACCATAGTAATGACATAGTGCCAAAAGCCACTTAGAACACCCTAGCAACAGCATAGCAACGTGCTAAATACACCTACAACACTCTAATAATGACATAGTGCCAAAAACCACATAGAACACCCTAGCAACAGCATAGCAATGTGCTAAAATACGCTTACAACACCAAAGCAAAGGCATAGTGCTTTAAAACCACACTCTAGCAACATCATAGCAACGTGCTAAATACACCTACAACACCATAGTTATGGCAATGTCCTAAAAAACACCTAAAACACCCTAGCAACACCATAGCAACATGCTAAATACATCTACCACACCATAGTTATGGCAATGTCCTAAAAAACACCTAAAACACCCTAGCAACACCGTAGCAATGTGCTTAAATATACTTAGAACACCTTAGCATCATGGTGGCACGTTTTGCAGGGGCAAATATCACTTTTAATTTTGTTTCCTTTTTGAAAATAAATGTAGTTTCATTAGTAATTCCTCTTTTCCCTCAGTAATAGAAGACTGCATGTCATCCCTCCAGTTACTGGCAACCTTGAACGGCTGTGCACTGGGAACAATTAGGATTAATGAATAATCAGACCCTTCTGAAACCGACTGGCCAAATCAACTAACTGTTATCCATCTCTTTCCACAGAGCATCGGCCACCAGCCGGGCCCGGTCGCGACAGTGACCCTCAGCTCCGCGCCAGCGCACATCTGCGGCCCACGAGTGTCTCCAGCTGCCGACGTCTCCGCGCCGCGCGGACACACACCTGTCCAATCCCAGCATCCGTTCAAAGCATCCGTTTGAGCTCCTTCAAAGGACCGCCTCTATCCCAAAATGACTTCCGATTAGTCTCTTGACTTTGAACTACCCAGCTGCTTTGTGATAACTTCTCCATCCGTTTGCTAAGCAGCGTACAGTGAAGTCAAGGGCCTGAAACGCTGACCGCTTAGTGCGCATCCAAAATGTGTATTTCATTATGTCGCTTCTTCAACTTTTTCCTAACAATCTTTAACGGTGTCAGGAGTCAAGCGAGCATCAGGAAGGCTTTTCCGTTCTGTACGCGCGGTTCGCTCGTCTCTTTATGCTAATCTTCTGAATGGCCTGTGATTGAACAGTGGGTGTCTGCCAGCTCCTTTCTGTGCTGTGCTTTCTGCTTTCTAATTTTTAGTTACTGTTGAATTCGCCGAGCTTCAGAGGACACAAAGGGCTCCTGAACGCAGGCCAGCCCACCCCACAGATGGTCGGGGGATCAGAGCCTGTCAGCACACTCCAACAAGCCGGGCACCGGGGTTCAGTCTCCACAGGAGCATAGCGAGTCTGAATGGGAGCATTTCCACTCGCTTCTATAGCCCCCTGCCAAGCATTTGTAAAATGATTTGTGGCAAATTTGTTGGATCAATATGGATGCCCGGAGGTGAGGCTCCTTCTGTGTTGAGGCACCGCTTGGTTCCTCGTGGCTAAGCTAAAGCGGATCCGTTTGAAGCGCTGTGGCGGTAAAGACATCTGGAGCTCGGGAGGTGATGACACGTTGACCGTGACAGAACTCGCTAAGCCGTCCAAAGCACGCTGACGATTTGTAATTAGTTGTGATAGGCTTGGGACAGAGCGATTGTGTTTGAGGTGACTCGCATTTGCTAAGTGAGTTTGTGAACATCTGGAAGCGTGACGAGGGAAAAGAAGAAAGTATAGGTTAGGCTTGTTGGTAAAGGAACATCTGGGTTAAATACAGCTTAAAACTGAAGTGTGCAAGTTTTCAGAGGACAAAAGGGCACAGAGGGTCTCCAATCAATGTTTGCCCATTCTCTTCTGCCAAAAAAATTTACACATGAAGGGCAATAATGTTATGAAATAAATAGTTATTATTATAGGATTATTGTTTTTTAATATTTAATTATTTTAATTTTATTATTAGAGTTAATAATAATAAATAATAGTAAATATGTATTATTTTTCATATTATAAAATAAAATGATTTAATTTTTTATTTATTATATTTTCTTTTGCAGTACAATAGGAATATTACAAGAGTAATTTATCTTAATTTCTTATAATTAGCAATAATCAATGAACAATATTAAATACTTTTTATTTATTTTTATGTATTAATAATATTTATTTTATTTTCTTCAGAAAATAAGACAAATGACTATTGTAATACTACTATTGCACTGCAAAAGAAAAATACTTTTTTAGGTTTTTTTTATATATATATATATATATATATAATATATATATATATATATATATATATATATATATATAATATAATATATAATATATAATAATATAATAATATAAACAAAATAATAAAAAATAATATATATATATATATTGTTATTATTATTATTTTTGTATTTTTGTTTTGTTGTTTTCCTGTTGTACACATTCTTTTAAAGCAGTAATATTGATAATAATTATAATAGTTATTGTGTTATTATATTTTATTTATTTTATTTTACTGTAAAATAGTAATATTACAATAGTAGTCATAATTTTTGTTTATAAAAAAATATATTATTAATACATATTATTAATGGTACTGTAAAATAAAATATATAAAATACTATAATAAGTAAAAATCCTACAATATTAAATTATACTACTACTAATTATTTTATACACGCACACACACACCACGCCGCAGCATCACACACACACACACACATATGTATATATATGTATAATTACAGTCAGTACAGTTTTTGACAGCTAAATGCATCCAGTTATGCATGTATTAAGGCAGAATCTAAGCTTGTATTTTTGTGCAGCAGCATAAGTGATGGTCAACCAGTATGGTGCGTCAGGTGCTTCAGTATAGAAAGACTTTAAACCTGCATTGTGGTGTAAGAAGCGTAAGCAGGTGTTAAATGCACTTTTTGCGGCTGCCTGCTGCTTCACGGGAGTAAGCGTTCACATCTGATTTCCCCTCCCATTCCATCTTTGCGCATCTCTTTCTCTCTGACTTTTTATATCTCCCCCTTTTCAGTGTCTCTCTCTCTCTCTTATATAAGCCGTTGTCCAGCTGGATAGCACAAGGACAAAAGCTTCAGTCACTGCTGTTGAATGGGCCGCGGCTACAGGTCATTGTTGCTGAGATTCTCATCTCATATGGTCACATCAAAAACCTGTTGCTAGAAATGTCACATATTTCATTCACACATGAAAAACGATAATGCATAGACGCCTAATCCATTCGAACACGTTTCCATGCATCACTTCCACATCTGCACGTCGATTGCTTGCGTCCCCAAAACTATAGGTCTAAAAGCCTTCGATGTGATGTTGTGGTCAGTGTGATTGCTTAAACCCTGCTGACCGCTGCAGTGGGTTGGATTTCCTGTGGTACATAAACATCCCAGTGATACACTAGCAGGTAAACTGAGGTTAGACACACGGCCACAGACCGCAGCCACACTGTTTGCATATTGTAATTTTACCCTGTTCACAACCCCTGTGGTTGCCTAGTGCTGCTACCATTTATAACTTCAGTAAGGCCTGATGGAGATGCTGCATTAGGCAGAACATCCCAGAGGAACATTTTAGTGCTCAGAGGTTGATCAGGTGACACAGAGGTCACAGTTATGATCTGTTCAAAGGGGTCCTGTTATGCTTTTGTATATTTTCAACTTTTTTATTGTGTGATGTTGCTGTTTGAGCATGAAATGGGTCTGCATAGTTTCAACGCACAAAGTCGAGTTATTCTCTATATCAGTAACTGTTTCTGAACTCCCGCCAAACGCCGCCATTGTAGTCTCGAGTTTTCTTCCGGGAACGAACGCGTCACAATATTACTCATTTAAATAATTAATACGCAAAATAAAGGGATGAAGCCTGGTTGAGTTAGTTAGTAGTGTGTTGAAACTCGCGGTTATGGGAAGGGGCGGGACATTTCCAAAAACACGCTCAAAATGGTTGACCAATCACAACACACTGATCCAGCCGACCAATCAGAGCACAGCACTTTTCAGAAGGAGGGGCTTCTAGAGACTAAACAGAGCGTTACTGACAGACTGGGAAGAGAGGAGCTGCAACAATGTCAAATATATGTCACAATATTCCTCATTTAAATAATTCCAGCTTAAGGCGAGACACGGCAGGCAAAAACATTGTTGTTGTTTTTCATTTGAGATTTTGGGATGTTTGTCTTCAATAACATGTTATTCTTTCATACTTGTGGTGAAAAAAAAGTCCGAAATACACATTTAGGTTTTATTTTACTACACTTTGTCTGTTTGCGTCTGTAGATTTCTCATAAATTCATCAAAAGTTGCCGTTTTAAATCCTCCCGCTGCTCCGCGATCTGCACTCGGTCATCATCACACACACCGTTAGAAAGCTCTCTCTCTTCTTGTACAACAATGTCGGATCCAAATATAGTAATTTCCTTTTTATCAGCAAACAATCGATGAAAGTAAAAGGGGGGATTTAACTCTAAATGCGCAATCTCATTGGCTGATGCTAAATCTTTAAAGCCCGTTTTCACAAAATGACTTTTCTCTCAAACTCCAAGTCCGACATGCACTTCAGTAGCACCTATACACACCAAACTTTCCAGTTTGTACCTAGTTATATTATAAAGACATTTACAGAGGGATTTGTAAATATATTATTCCTAGCCTGATTTATATAACATTTCATTCCAAAAAACATGGCGAAAATAGTTTTTTAAGGCTATTGGCAGCATATTCTGATTTACAGGATAACAAAAGTAGATATCCATAATGTAAGTTTGAACCTGGCTTTATCCAATACTCACATTATTTATTTTTAAATACATGCAAATTAGTGCATATTTAATTAGATAATGCCTAATTTGCATATTTAAACATTAAATTACAGAAAACTTGTAATACATTTTTTTCTCATCTTAATGTAGGTAATCAACTGGGAAAGTTTCATGGTGATATCTGCTAGTTAAAAAAATGACCCTATTCACCTGTAGTGTCTCGCCTTAAGGCATACATTAAATAAAGGGGCGGGGCCTGGTTGAGTTAGTAGTGTGTCGAAACTCGTGGGTGATGGTAAGGGGCGGGACATTTCCAAAACACAAATATGTCAAATATAATGTGTTTTTTGAACTTTCATGCATGAAAACCTATTCTAGCAGACAGTGACACCAAAAACAAAATGACAAGTTTGTAAAAGGGCATAATAGGTCCCTTTCAGTACAATCATCTCTGTTTCTCCTAAAATTCATGTAAGGAATAATTGACGACGGACCATTGAATTATTAGAAAAAAAATGTGGATTATTTTCTAATAATTCAATGGACTACAGTCCATTATTCCCCTTATATATGGTTACCACACCTCAAGACATTGTTCAGATGTTGTATTTCAAGACAATTGTCAGTTGTTGTTGTTTTTTTTAAAAAAAAAATTATAAAAAAATAAAAATATTTGATAATCCTGATATGTTTGAAACCTTTTTGGAAAAAAATAATGATAAAAATTCATATTTTTTTTAATCAATTTTTTTTTTTTCATATTTTCTAACAATCCTCACCATTGTCCCGTCCTGTACGTCTGTTCGGTGGTCTCTCTGACCTGAACGACACTGATGATGTATTTACTAAACAGCCCAAAATATGTGAGCCAAGGATGTTTTTTATAAAACAGAAGTTGGCTGATTTCCACAACAGACTCGTGTGTTCCGCCGTCTGCCGGTTTTCAAAGAGGGTGGCGGCACAAAAAAAAACATAATCGGCAGAACATCCCATAATTCTGAATGTGAGGCAACAGATGTGGATGGTGAAGAAAGGGGCTCTCAGGACTCGGGCCTGTAGAGCTGTCCATTGTTCGGCCTCAGAGCCATTTATGTGGTCGCCATGGCAACGCTACGCCACTTTTATCCATTTCCCTTCGCCGGACGCATGCTAATGCGAGATCATAGCTCTTATTGACAAAGATGATAGAAGCAGAACAACAAACAGAACGGCGTGGATGAAAGCTAACAGGGCTCCCAGCTTTCATGTACAAGGTGCAAAACAGAGTTTTATTTAGCAGCGCACAGTTTGTTTGATTATCATTATGAGCATAAAGCGAACAGAATATTTTATGATGTTCTCGTTCAGGTGAAAACGATGTTCTAAGTTGTTTACAGCTGCATGAAATGTCTCAGCGGTGACACTTGTTGTTGGAATCCAAGTAAAATGTCAGAATGACCATGTCCATCATATCTAGTGTATTGCACGTGTCTGGAGGAGGAGGCCAGTGCTTGTGCTTGTAATGGATGCAGATTTTCTTTTATACCACAAAAAGACTATTGTCCCTGGGACCAAAGCTGTCCGTGTCAAAGGCAGTTGTAAAGTGTCCGGCCAGGTGTTGATCTGTCTTAAAGCTGCTGGACAATGGTGGGACTCATTGTGAAGTGTCCTGTGCTGTCTCTAGATGTTCATTCACTCGTAGATTAAGTCAGTTTTATATAAGATTTGTAAGAAAGGTGGTTTTAGGTACTTGAGGTTCACAAATGTTTGAAATACTGTGAGTAATATTAATTAGACATTTAAGGCAACCCAAACCAAGCCAGAGTTTTCCCTATCCAATCTTTTTTTTTCCTCATTCAAATTTTTTTTTCGTAAACACGGAGTCGTCTCAAGAAATATATGCGTACACACGAAACCACTGAAACCGACTGAAACGATGTGGTATACATGCCAGACCAGTATGTGGCGCTGTAATTCTGCCACAGAGATACTATAAACAAGGAGAAGAAGATTTGGAGCATGCGCATAACCCAAGGGGGTAATCCATCGACTGGAAGTTGAAGCCGGCCGGGTGCCGCCATCTTGTAGCAGAACTTCACTTGCGTTAGCATTTGTTGGCGTCACTTTGATGGCGAATAACTTTACATCTGAGGCGTTTAAAGACTCCATTTGTCCATTATTTATTTCTAAAGAAACACGGCAATGTATAAAAGGCTCCATTACCTTCTATGTTACATTATGGCCCCAGTAGAAACAGTTTTTGTAAAAATATGACTGCGTCATAACCACTCGACTCTCTGTTGCGCTGTACAGAAGTTACCGTACAGACAGGAGGAGAAGCTCACAGGCAATCGGGGGACGTCCCGTCAAGGGAGAAGCCCATAGATAATGAGTCCATAAAAGCAACGGGACAAAATATTTGGACAACGTTTTTGGGGAATTGGAAATAATTCGGTATGAGAACTCTTTGCTCAAGTTCCCTGTCTCTGCAAGATTAACGTTGGCAATTTTCACGCACAGCTACTAGAAGATTTACGTCTGTCAGACAGGTTGCTCACGTCATCAAGCTTAGTTTGAGTCGGGTTGAGTCTGCGCGTCAGGAACGAAGTGCTCAAAAATCGCTAAAAATGGGCTTCAACTGAGTTCCAATGAGATGACTTTCCACTTCTTATACTCTCTATGGCATAACCTTGCGCGCTCTATACGAACTCAACACGACAGTAAGGTGAAGACGAAGATTGCTCACCGTAGTAGCATAGGAGCAGAAGATTTTGCTTCAGTAAAGCTAATAGGCTCAGCTTCTGCACGATCACCAGCATTATAGTCCGCCATTGTTGTTGATGTTACAATCTATTAGCCAATGTGTGATGTAGCGGTGTGTGACTAATGCTGACACGTGGTGTGATGACATCATCGTTTCACAAAATGTACGGATTGGCCGTGCACACGAAAACGCAAGGGTGTCGGTTTCAGATTTATCCACTCTGGGACCTGGTTTGAAAAAATTTAAGCGGTTTCAGTGTCCCAAAACGCCAGATCCGTCTGGACGAAACGCCAATACGATACAAAATTTGTACGTAAGGTCCAGATGACAGTTTCAGAGTAGCTTCAAAGGGCTTTAAAAACGATGAATAAAGGGTCTTATCTAGCGAACATCGGTCATTTCAAAAAGAAATAAAAAAGTTTAAGTTTTATTAGCACAAATGCTCACCTTGCTCTGTTCTGTGATGTACGTTTGTGACTCTCCTGTTGAACTCGTTCATCAAAATGAACAAATCTTTTTTCGAGTCATTTCATTAATTCAACGAACAAAATGACTTGAAAAAAGATTCGTTCATTTTGAACTAGTCTTTTTTCGAGTCATTTCGTTCATTCAACGAACAAAATGAACTAAATCAATCGAAAAAAGATTCGTTCATTTTGATGAACGAGTTCGAACAGGAGAGTCACAAGCGCTCAACACAGAACAGAGCAAGGCGAGCATTTGTGCTAATAAAACTATTTATTTTTGAAATGACGGATTGTTTCGCTAGATACGACCCTTATTCATCGTCTGGTATCGTTTAAAGCCCTTTGAAGCTGCACTGAAACTGTCATTTGGACCTTGAACCGTTTGGGTCCCATTGAAGTCCATTATATGGAGAAAAATCCTGGAATGTTTTCATCAAAATCATTAATTTATTTTCGATTGAAGAAAGAAAGACATGGACATCTTGGATGACATGGGGGTGAGTAAATTATCAGCAAAAGTTTTTTTAAAAGTGAACTAATCCTTTAAAGCTGCCATATAGATATTTGTAATATTATCTCATAATTTGGCTGCAGGAATGTTAGGCTGCTGTCACTTTAAGACCTGGCGCATGGATACATTATACTGTTACACATGTGCGTTTTCATTCTCAACTCTTTACATTCTCTAAAAACATAATTGACTGTGTCGCCATGACGGGCTATTTTGTGTAATGTCTGCACCATATAGAGTTTCATGACAGAACTTTGTATTTCTCCTTGCTTATTACATAAAATATATAATACAATTTTTAACAAAGAAAGAAATCCAAGGTTACAGGCATGATCAAATGAACTTTTTTGCCACATCTGAAAATTGCATGTAGATTGAGAGAATGCATTTTTAAAATCTATGTATTTTCATAGAATTTATACAATGTCAAAATATGATGTTGACATAGTATTAATAATGTGTCACCACACATTTTATTATTTTATAACAACAAAAGGAGACAAATTTCTGCTTTCTCAAAAGATGCACGTCAGTATTTCTGGTAGATTGTATCTATTTGATTTGGTCGGTAAGATTTTTAAAAATGAAGAAAATTTGAAGTCTCTTTATTTTTTGATTTTTTTTTTAAACAGTCTTTTAATATATTACAATTATAAAAAAAACACCTGTTTTCAATATTAATCTATTTTAAATTGTAATTTATTCCTGAATTTTCAGCATCATTACTCCAGTCTTCAGTGTCACATGATCCTTCAGAAATCATCATGATAAGCTGATTTGCTGCTCAAGAAACATTTCAGCTTATAATCAATGTTGAAAACAGTTGTGGCGCTTAATATTTTTTGTGGAAACCGTGATGCATAAACAGAAATTATTTGAAACTGTCATTTTTGCACAATTTAATCCATCTTGCTGAATCGAAGTATTAATTTCTTTTAAAAAATCTTACTAGTCCCCAAACTTTTAAATAGTATATGTTATAATTACAAAACAAAAGTTCAAGTCCAACTTTTACTTGCATTTGGCACTTGGCACATGTTAATGACTGCGAACCAGTAAGACATTACAACCAGTTTGTAACCAATGAAGTCATTTTATTGGCTTTCAATATGCCTGACAAATTGTTAAAGAATCTGGATATCCAAACAAGTAGTAGTTCTAGTCCTCAGAAGCCAGAACCGAGGAGCTACAGATGTCAGAATCTCATTGAGCCTTGGGCAAATACGTAATCCTGGGTTACTTCAGACGAACTGGCCCTACAATTAGTGTACCGCAGTGTACTGGTGAAAAGCATCCCCTAAAAGGCGAGTAACTTGTAATATCAGCAGCAACAATTGCAGGTTGAGCTCTCTTTAAACTATGTGCACGTTTTCCACCCTTTTGCCGGTGGCGTTGCTCTGAAAGATTGGTCAAAAAGTCAAATCCACTCTTGCTTTGGCTGAAACTACAGTGTGCCTGAAGGGAGGCCTGAGAGTTACAGCAGACCGGAGCTGTGCTTCTCAACGGCCTTGTGTTGGAGAGTTCAAACAAACCCAGTAATGATATATCCATTCTCAAGCAGAGCTTAATGAGAGGCTCGAGTCATCTGGACAAACGTGTGGATTATTTGTATATTTTAATAAATCAGATTCATCAAAAGTGTTTGCAAGTGTGTTTTGATCAAAAGACTGCACTTCTTGTTGACTATCAGTCTTGTTTGGAATTGATTTTACAGTATCGACTTCAAAGGCTTCCAGTATGCATGCGAGCAGCTGATAGTAATAAAACGCTTTCTAATTTCTCCTTTTGTTTACAGGAGCATCAAAGAAGCTGCTTTTGATGAACATTTGAAAATGTGAACGATTTGAGAGACATATTTGTTTCATTTTTGTTCGCATCTTGATGTTGTTTGAACTGCAACACAATGTTGCTACTTGTATTGTCAAATCAAGTTGCCAGCAATGATAATGATAATAATAATAACACAACCATGCTAAAAACCACACGTAAATGTTTGTCTGCATGTGCAAACGAACACCAAACGTGTGTATTCAAGCTTCTTTTAACCCTATACTTTTCTGATAGCAATCAAATCACATGTCAGTGATATGTTTTAAGGTTCACACCCAAATTTGCATATTTAAGTCATTTTCAAATGTTCTGTGTTAATTCAGGTCAGACAGCTTAGCATGGAGCCGCCGACACTACGGTAATGGGTTTGAGTCTCAGGGAAAATCACTGCAGCTTTGGCTTTAGCGGTTGTATTGATTCTTGTTCATATTGGGTTAGTCTTATTATTGAACATGTGTCTTTTATAATCTGCTTAATTAATTGTTACAAAACAGCTTCTTATAACTCACTCTGACAGCATGCTACAGTGACACAGATGTCAGGAAACAGGGTCATTTGTGCTGTGTGTGTGTCCCCATGACTTACTATATATCGAACAGAATATTGATAAATGTGTGTTTTTCATTCGAGTGAGTGTATGTGTGTGTGTGTGATTATTTAATGTATGTTTAAATACATTTGCCATGAAAACAAGTTATGACTGTCCAATGTGTAAATGATTATATTTAAAAAATAAATCGGAGTAGAAAATTAACGTTAGAATTAGATTTGAAGTTAATGCAAATCTACCGTATGTGCAATTTACAAAACATGTTTTTATTTTTATTTTATTTGAGTGTTAATTATAACCTTTAATATTATTGTATGTGTAATTAAGTGTTCCATAGTTCACAGCATTAGCTAAGATATATTTTCTTATCCTTAAGAAAATCAATTGTAATAGAATTTAATTATACACATTTGTTTAAAAAAAACAGTGTAGCCCTTAAACCGTATTCACTTTATAGCCCTTAATCCTTTAATTGTGGACAAATGTGGGCACAGAGGACTCAGGTGTGATCCTAATTTTAATTTATTATAAATGTTATATCACTTTCTTCGATAAAGTTTTGTCTATCCATTTATGGTGTTTTATTTTAATTTTGGGGGTATTTTTGAATTTATTTACTTCAAAAAGTACCATATTTTCTATAAAAAAAATAAAACATAAAAATAAGCATAATTTACAATTTTTTTAACTACATTAAAATATCATTCCAATAAGTTCTTAGAGCTAAAACCTAAAGATGAAGTGACTTTGCTGTCACATGGTGTCTTATTTTGGCTTATTTTAGAATGCTCTAAATTACAATTTTTCCCATTCATTTCTATGGGTGCCCATTTTTGACCCAAATACAGGATTAAGGAGTTTTGTTTTTTCACCCACTATTGTAGAATTGAGTCAAAAAAAATTGTGTGTGTTCAGGAGGAATTTCTTGTACCGCTCAGATCAAGGGAAGTATTTTTAAAAAATAAATCAAGACTATTTTGCCCGCATTTGTCCAGAAACGGTTTTAATAAAGTAATTTTGTGTTTAGTTTTCTCTCCCTGCTGTACCGAACCATGACATCAATTCCGAGGTACATACCGAACCATCATGTTTGTGTACCGCTTAACCCCTAATATATACATACACACACACACAAAATGAAGCAGATTATAAAAGACACATTCAATAATATGATATATATATATTTGTGTGCAATATAGAATAAAAAAATCAATTTAGCCTACATTTTGTTTATGTATATATACGCACACACATAGTATTTTTGCAGTTTGCATGTTTCAGTGGTCTATAGTATCTGAAGATGCTTTATCTGTCTCTGTATTCAGTGAAGGTGTGTATGGCCATTAGCATATAAGTTTAGACACAGTGTGGTAAATGTTTATAGCCCTGTTCTTGAGATTGCATCTGAGATTTGAAGAATCGCCCTCCTGTTGTTTCACAGCATGGCGGTGACGGCAGGACCCTTGTGTATCTCAATCGCTTTTCATTCTCCTCCCCTCCCATATCCATCTCATAACTCCAGAAGACTTCAGCTATAGAGATAGAAGACCTATCTATTCACTATCTCCAATACAGTCTTCTGTTTGCTTTTCTTTTCTAGACATCCAGATCAATTACAGATGTCTCAAATAGTGAAAGATCTCAGTATGAGCTCAAATACTTCTCCTCAAGTTCTTCTCATCAAAGACAAATGATCTGATAATGCGATTAGCATTCGTTTTATTGCTGTGTGTGTCTCAATGGTCTCATGTGTTTATTTTTTGTTCTTAATAAATAAGCGTAGAAACTTCTGAGGCATACATCAAACATTAATGAGAATTCATTTAAGTAGTTTTTACTGTAAAATGGTTGTATACACTTTCTGTAAAAAAATATTTTGTGTATTATACAGTATACACTACTATATATACTACATACTATATATAAACAATGAATAAAATCAAAATGTGCATGATATAGAATATAGACATTTATTTATTTTTTATAAGAAATGTTTTGTTTGTATATCTATTATATATAAACTAAAAATAGACATTTTAGATATATATCGGGCTGTCAAAGTACCTGCCATAAAAGTGTGCTTAATCAATTAATCAGCACTAATATATTTGTGTGTGTGTAACACAAAAAAAAACATCAGTGGCAGCATTCTATGAAATAAAACTTGTGTTCAAATTTGGACTTTATATATACATACCGTTCAAAAGTTTGGGGTCGGTAAGAGTTTTAATGTGTTTAAAAGAAGTCTCTTCTGCTCACCAAGGCTGTGTTTATTTGATTAAAAATACAGAAAAAACAAGTAATATTGTGAAATTTGTAAATCAGCTGTTTTCTTGTGAATATATAGTAAAGTGTAATTTATTCCTGTGATCAAAGCTGAATTTTCAGCATCATTACTCCAGTCTTCAGTGTCACATGATCCTTCAGAAATCACTATAATATGATGATCAAGAAACATTTATGATTATTATCACAGTTGAAAACAGTCTTGCTGCTTCATATTTTTGTGCAAACCGTGATTCATTTTTTTCAGGATTATTTGAAAGTTCAAGAGAAAAGCATTCAATTAAAAAATAAATATTTTGCATTATTATAAATGTCTTTACTGTCACTTTTGATCAATTTAATGAGTCCTTTCTGAAGAAAAGTATTAATTTCTTTAAAAAAAAATAAGAAATCGTATTGACCCCAAACTTTTGAACGGATAGTGTATTATATATATATATATATATAATAGTCCACTGATGTTTTTTTCTTGTCTGGAAATCCGTAATCTTCTTCCAGCGAGTGTTTGCCTTCATTAGGATGTGTGATGGGGGAGTTTATGGTGAGAAGTGTCCTCGGCAGGGGTCTCCGTTGACTGTGTGGCCCTTTCTCCCCCTCACACTTTTATTGTTTGTTGATGGAAGCAGTTGTCATACTCTGGCAATAACAAAAGCAGGCCCATCACTCTGTTTACCTCTGCACAGGAACCAATGGGCAATTCTCCATTAAATTACAGCCATGTGTGGAATCCAGATGCGTCCCCTCTCCATCCCCTCACACACACACATTTAAAAGTTGGTGTGAGATTCAGTAGCTCATTTTTCCTCTTCTCTCTTTCTTTCTTTGTGATTTTTTGAGAAACATTTCTTATTATTTATCAATGTTGAAAACAGTTGTGCTGCTTCATATTTTTGTAGAAACCGTGATAGATTTATTTCAGGATTCTATGATGAATAGAACGTTCTATTAAAACAGGATATTTTATAACATTAGAAATGTTTTCTGTCACTTTTGATTCATTTAATGTGTCCTTGCTAAAAAAAAATTTTAAAAATGTACTGTATACAGTATATATACACATACACCAGGGACAAAGCTATTAAAAATATATATTTATTATATATATATTAAACTATATTTGAAGAGTTCAGATACAAAAGTCTCTAAATGCCATCTGAAATTTTCTTCTAAAATGATCATTTTTATCAAGCTCGTATATTTAAATTCAGTAATTTCACTTAAATGACAATTAATGCGTAATTCTTGCCATTTAAGTGAAATTATTTAACTTAAATATACGAGCTTGATAAAAAATGATCATTTTAGAAGAAAATTTCAGATTTGCATTTGAACTCTTCATTTCTTTATTTCATTATTTTTTTATTTTGTGTAAAAAGAATTAGTCCTTTCATAACACAAAAATGCTGATGTATATGATGGTGGAATAATATTTGCTTGCTCAAAACATTTTTATATCTTCAACCATACAACATTCATACAACACAATTTTATGTAATAAAATTACATATTTTGAAAGAAATGTTTCATTTAAGTATCCATTTGTATTTCTGTTCATTCTAGAAATCTTTTAGGAGTATAGACAAAATGAGATACGGTTAATATGGAGAACAGCTCACATCATTTAACACACTCTTAAAAAGAAAGGGTGTTTTCCCACAGTGCCATAAAAAACATTATTGGTTCCTCAAATAACCAATTTTTTCTTACAGTGTGGAAAACAATATTTGTAATATTCTAAATGGCCGGAACCTTTTGTCCAATGGAAAGGAACCATCAATGCAAACAAAGAACCTTCATTTTAAAAAGTGTACTGAAAAAAAAAGTTTCAGATTGAGATCTCTGAATATAATTTGCACTTTGCAATCTGAGCACATTTTGAGATATTATTGAGATCTCTTAATTTTTTAGATATTTTTCCGAAAAATATGAAAATAAAAGGTGAAAATCTCCATTTGCTCTCCATTTAATCGAATTCCTGAAACACTTTAATTGAGATATTATATTACACACACGTTTAGAATCAGCTCTTTTCTTGCCACTCACTCACACATTTCCAGCATCACAAACAACAAGCCAACGTAAACTTGTTTGAGACATGCTATGAGTGTATTGTGTCCCGTCCCGTCCCCACCCCCGCCTCTCCTGTGATTGTCCCAGACCAATAAGCAGTTTACTTGTTATCTTAAAAGGGTCGCATCTCTCTGAGGACTTCCTGTGAGACATTCATGTGGACATTGCAGCTTTGTCTTAGTGTTATTGCCAGTCATATACTCAGCATTTCATTACTCCGGGGGAATTCACTTGTCAATAAAAAAAAAAATAAAAAAAAAGTGTTCAGAAATTTTGTTTTTACATATGCATGTTTTATAATGAGTTGCATATAAAAATAATAACCTGTTATAACTAATACGTTCCTCTTCAAAACCCAGTAGGCAGATATTGTTCAAGCTTTATATTCAAAATGTCACTGTTGTCCAATATAGTGTGTTGTTTATTTTTGGGGTCGGTTTGACCTCAGCAAAAACACACTGAAGGAAGATATAATAAATCAAATTGTACTGGACAATTGGCAGGACTCTGTGACCCCAAACAAGTAATATAAAATTTTTCTTGGAGGATGTTTGATGGATGTTGTTAAGCTATAAAATATGAGTTCTCATCTCATTATCAGTTCTCATAAGGTCCGGAAAAATCAGGAGGTATCAACCTGATGCTTCAATGTCAAGTATGTTTTTGAAGGTTTAAAGTGCCTTACAAAAATATATAGGTTTGTGTGCCCCAAAAAACTGAGAGATAGTCTATATTTATTTATTGTTGGTCTTGTTATAATGTATATCTTTCTATGTCTATAAGTGAAAATTGCAAATAAGTTCAGGAAAAGTCATTTTCACATTTTTACCAATTATTTACTTACCAGATTTGACGGTGAAAGGATTCAATCATGTGCCTATAAGCTCTCCATCATGGTCAAGATCTCATGACAAATGTTGAGAACGTGATATTGATATTGAATTGAGTCGACATATGTTTTTAAGTTGAGGCAGCAAATGCTCAAAAAAAGATATTTTGAAGAATGTCTTTAGTCAAACAATTAGGGCTCATTGACTTCCATAGTATTTTTTTCATACTATTGAAGTCAATGGGACCCAAAATATCTTCTTTTATGTTAAATAGAAGAAAGTCAACTTAGTCGATACAGTGAAAACTTAAAAAATTAAAAAATGCAAATAAAAGATATTGGGAAAAACAAAAATATTATTCTGGCGCTTTATCGCTGTTCTCAAGGTAATTTCAATCAAAAATGCTCTTTTTATTGTTTTCATCCATGGGATGGGCAATACATCAATCAATAATAATTAAGTAGATTGTATGAGAACAGTTCATGCGGAGAAATAACTGTTAATTGTCCACCTAAAAGCTATTTTGTAAACATATTCATCTCCCTCCACATCATGCTTTCATCCATTATGTTATGCAATTATCTAAACATATAAATATGAGGTTTGAGTCCTTCCTTTCATAATCTCTCGCACAAAGAGAGTTTAGTTACAAAACAGATGAAGATGAATGCCGAATGAAGTCTGAAGTCACAACATAAAGAAACAAGGTTCACCCCTTGATGAAATTGTTTACAGAAACAAAAACCATGTTCTCGGAGAGAGCAACAAATCGCACAAGCCATTTATTTAAATCAATCTATTTTCCATTTCTTTATTTGTATGTTTAATCCTTTGAGGAGAGCATTCGCTGAGCTAAACAAATTATTTTTAGGGTTGAATTATTCCAGTGTGTAGAAACTTGAGCGCTTTGCACATTAAGAGTTGCTTAAAGCGCTTGTTTGATTTGGGGATTTTTTTTTTTTTGCCTTATGATTCATTTTTTTTGAGTGATGAGATGTTCCTGTTGGTTTGATGTTGATCACCAGCTGGCACGCCAACGTTCAGCTCATACAGCAGATGCTTTGCCACAGTTGTTTTGGAGGTGCCAAGACAAGCACATGGCATGCAAAACTGTATTTTTCTGTAATTAAAAAGTATATTTTAAAAGAATTTCTGGTTACACTTTACTTAAAGACTTTCGGTATATACATATAATGCATCATATATTTTTTATAATAAACCTGTTGCATTATAATATTAGCAGATTCCTTGTTAAATCTAATTGCTGGTTGTCATGTGTTTTAATGCATGATAAGGTGTGTTAAATGAATAGATGCATATAACTGTGGTCATAATTATTCATGAGACCCAATGCATAATGGGGTCCATTACAAGGCATAATTAATGCATTAAAAATACTTTCATAATGTATTATACATAAAGGCTTTAAAGTGTTACCGACGTTCTTTCTCTCTTTTTGAAAAACATCAGGTTGATTGTCTTTTCTCAGTGAGTTTTTGGTTTTGATCACTTTCCAGAATCCGACGTGGCACAGTGATGTGAAAAATGACAGCAGCGTGATTGGTCTTTGTCTTTCAGTCTTTACGCAGATGCAGGGAACATGTGTTGGGTTTACAAGTGTACTTCAAGCGTCACCCTGCTGCTGTCCAGTAGCTATTAGCCCTGATACCATCAGAAGACCTTTTTATAGAGGCCATCTGAAAAAACACACGAGGCTGAGCATATATAACAGAAATATCAAATGGGGTTCTTTTCCTATCCAAAGTTTTCAAGTTAACTGTAACATATTGGCAGCTTTACATATCCCTTGACACCCAAGGTCTGTTATTGGAAAGAATATTCATATGAGAAAGAAGCTTAATGATATTTAGACGATTCCTCTTGACAAAAATATATATATATATTATATATTATATATATAAATATATATATATATATATATATATATAATATATATATATAAATATATAAAATATATTATATGATTTTTATATAAATAATAAGAATATATTTAGATAAAATATGAATGCTATTATATATATTTTTAATTATATAAATGTTAATAATAAATATAATATTATATATATTTTTGAATAAATATATTATATATGATATATGATCAAAATATGAATGCTAAATTAAATATGCTTTAATTATATATAAACATTTTATAATATATAAATAAAAAAATATATAAATAATATATAATATAATATTTAATATATATATATAAATATGCAATCATTTTGTCAGTCAATTTTTACATATATACTCTAAAAAATGTGTTGTTTGACCAATTGGGTAAAATATGACAAATCCAAACATTAGGTTGAAAATGCATTTAAAAATGTAACCCAACGCTAGGTTTGTCTATATTTGACAAACTGGTGAAACAACCACATTTGAGTTAATTAAATAAAATAAAATATGCAATTTTCTGAATTTAAAAAATTGAATTCTGAAATATCATTAATTATTTTATATTAATATAAGAAAGGAAATAAATTAAAAAAGTATAATTGAGTGTTAAAGAATTATATTTATGTGTTAAGTGTATAGAGAGAGACAAATGGCACAGATTTGTATAATTACCCATACACACATAAGTATGTCATAAAATGTATGCTGTAATATATAACTAAAAAATTAAAATAGATATAGGCTAGTTCATGAAGTAAGCTGCATACAAATCAGATCAGAACCATTCATCATTCAATCACATTATCGACATCGTGTTTCTGCCAGCTTTATCCCAGAATCATAACCGTCAGTCCACGTATCATTAATCAATCCAGAGCATCGGTGTGAATCTTCAGACAGCACGAGGGAAATTGACGTTTTAAACACTGATGTGCATGGCTTCATTCACACAAACTGATGGAGGTTTCCTTTACCTTTATGTCAGCTCTTTAAATGTGCACTGTCAAAGGTTAAATCTTTTCAGAGTAAACATCACCAGATATCCACAAACAAATATCTCATCGTCTCTCAAAACAAAGGACAGGGAGAGGTCGAGGTCAAGACCTGTACACAAGTGCGCAACATCGGCCAACAATAGTGTATGACATGCGGTTGAAAAGGACTTCACACTATTCATTTGGAAAATGTTTTTAAAAAAGGTGTTTTCAGCAATGCCATATTTGGTTCCCCAAATAAATACAACCTTTTTTCTTATAGTGTGAAGAACATTTGAACAATCGGAAGAACATTTTCCACTAGAAAGAACACTGTATATGATCATGCAACGTATGATTTTACAAATAAGTTAAGCGATTTTCAACTTTTTTTAAGTTATACAAGATTCAACTCATTTTTTTAAGTTGAAATGACTTAAACATCCAAGTTGATTGTACTTAAAAGTATGAGGCAGCTGTGAATGGAAAGTTCCATGAATGTTAAGTCAACACTATTTCTATAATTATTAAAGCTGGGCAACGATTAATCGCGATTAATCGCATCCAAAATAAAAGTTTGTGTTTACATGATATATGTGTGTGTACTGTGTATAATTATTTTTTATATATATAAATACACGCATATGCATGTATATATTTAAGAAAATATGTTATTTATATATAAAATATTATATTTATATATAATATTAATTATGTATAAATATATATACAGTATATACATGCAAATGTTTCTAAAATATTAAATGCATACGTGTATATTTATATATAAAAAAATAATTATACACAGTACACACACATATATCATGTAAACACAAACTTTTATTTTGGATGCGATTAATCGTTGGGAACCTTTCCATTCCAAGGTTCTTTATTGTGTAAAAGGTTCTTCACACGAAAAAAAAATGATGCCAAAGAAGAATGTGTTCTAACTAAAATGACTTTTCCTTTTGCTAAATACATACTTGTTTAAAAGTTGAAAAGTTTTCCGAAATAAGTTTTAGTTGATTTAATTAGTTCTCCAGTCATTTTGCATTGAGGATAAGGATTTTTGTTGCACCATTTTTGCATTAACGCCATTATGTTTTATAGTTTGCACTCACAAAGAGCATTTTCAAACAATAACTCAACATTCATGACTTTTAGAGGTTTAATTACTTTTCCAGTCTTGGAAAAATCATTTCTGAATGTTAATACAGCTAGGCCTACATTAATGCATTAAACGCCATTACTTCTTTTCTCTTCAAAACTAGACCCCATCATAAGCACCTCAAAAAGAAACAAAACCCCCATCTGTCCATCCTTACAGGGGGACAAATATATAAGATGAGACTTTTCTCATTCCCACCGTCCTGGATTTATGGCTCGCTTCTTACAAAGTGAGAATTGTTTAGTTTGAGCACAACAGGAACACTGAACCCAAGCGAAGTTTCTTATTGCCGTCATAAAGCGTCTAGACTGCACACCCCTCCTCTCTGCACCTTCAGTCCGTGCGTGATAGACGTTTGTTTTTACTAAATATATAGAGTCCTCTTTGTGTCCTGGTGGACGGACGCTCCATTTTAAAGGCTTGTCTTTATCTAGAAACAGTGCTATTGGTAAAATGACACGGTTGGGTGTTAATTAGCAGGACAACAATAAAACCTGATGCTAAACTGTGATTGAAAAATATTATGTTAGGCCATTTCTAAACTCCCCGAAGGTGTGTAGCGTCTGTATGAGTGAATCACATGCAGGGCTTGCTTTGACCTCAGCCCTCGGTTGGTTTAATGGATACAACACTTACATGTCTGAATTGGGGAAATGGATTGAAAATATTGGTTCTTCCTGTCCGCCTAAGTCACTGAGGGCCTCCATTAAGTTTAGGGGCATCAATCTCCTCCGGTGTAAGGCGTACGCGGCTGACAGTGAGACGGGGTGGGGGGTGACGGCCTATCTTCTTTTGAGAAAAGCTATAAATTCTTTCGCACCCTCAAAGCACTTGCCGTTCTCACATTGCCTTATGAAAAAAGGGGGCGGGAGGGAAGCGGGGGTTTAAAAAAATCTCATTCATTCTGAGCCGGGACATTTACAAAACCATTGCTGTCCGTGGCAGGACAGGATGTGCCAATTGGTGCGTGCTTTAACAACAGTTTCTGATGTGCTGAGATTATACAGTGAAAAGCTGCGCATAATGCACGTTGTTAGCTGTAAAAGGCTGGCTGGGTGAGTTAAATAACATCCATTTGCATTCAAATCTATAAGTGAAGAACTTTTAGGCAGATTTATCCAGTGTGTGCAAACACAGCAAATGACTCCTGCGCCCTCTTATCTAATAAACATCTAAGGCATCCATGACACATCCTGACTAAAACCAACAGACCCAAACAAAAGACTGCTGACCAGGCCTTATTTTTATACGCAGTCAGTGACATCATTTAAAAAAAATACTCTTTCAGTACATTGTCTTGCATTAAAATATTTCGGCCATTTTGCCTATATATATATATATATATATATATATATATATATATATATATATATATATATATATATATATATATATATATATATATATATATATAAATATTAATATTTATATTAATTATTATAAATTAAATTAATATAAATATTAAATGTCATAATGCACACACAAAATATATTGTTTCTTATCTTGTGTTTTCTCGTAAGGTGAGACAATTGCTTTACATAATGTATTTGAATGAACTAAACAACTGCAGTTTTTTTCCCTCATTTCTCCTTTAACATTTGCATAGATTTACTTGTCTGCTCTTTATTTGTACATCACACTATCAGTACAATGTGGCAGGCAGATCTTCGTGTTTAATGTGATGAGGGGTTAATGTCAGTTGCAATTTCCATATTTAAATCACAGATAGAAGAGGCTCGACCAGATTTGTCTTCATGTACACTGTAAATAAATGTTAATGTTGGCTTCATTTAGAATAGTAGAGGAAAACCATCTACATTATCAAGTGTAAAACAACTTGTCTGTCACATTTTATTCTGTACATATGACAATGTAAAAAATGAAAACAATCAGAAATGTTATACATATAAAATATAACAGAAGCTAAGGATATTAATTCATAAAGTGAGACACCCAAAGATCCAAATAAATATCTAAAATAATAATACAATATAAATATAAAATCATTCAGACATTCAGATCCATATGATATTGTAAAAAACTGAAAATACAATCAAAAATTGTAGGATCTAATAATACATATATAATAGGATATAAATTCCTAAAGTGATGAGACACCCAAAGATCCATATATATATCTAAAACAATAATACAATTGAATATAAAATCATTTCAGACATTAAAATTCACATAACAGTTTATAAGAATCAGATTGTGATAATAAAATTGTTCTTTTAAAATTATTCTCCCCGCTTGCGCGTCTCTCTCTCTCTCTCTCTCCCCTCTCTCTCTCTCTCTCTCTCTCTCTCTCTCCTCTCTCTCTCTCTCTCTCTCTCTCTCTCTCTCTCTCTCTCTCCTCCACACACACATACATACACATCTCCTCCCCCTTTCTCTCGACTCTGCATTTCTCATCAATGAAGCCTCATTTGAATAATGCGCGAGCACTTTGGACCGGAGCCAATCAGCTGTCAGAAGAGCATGATAAATCGCAATGCATTATTGATAATAATAATTACTTTGACATGCGCATTTCTACTCGAGGGGCTAATTTCCCCCAACCTGGAGAATTTCTAAAGGAGAGGGACTAAATAGTCTTACTATTCGCCCCTGATGGTTGTAGGTTATCATGTCGCGGCGCAAGCAGTCCAAACCACAGCATATCAATTCAGACGAGCCCGCTTCGACAGAAAATGGTAAGTCTGGAGCGACAAAAAGTAGTGGGAACTTTGTTTATATTTTTGAGTTCGTGTACTGTACGTTATATGTTTAATTTCAAAATTATGTACTTAGGCGTGAATGGGAGCACAAGCCTTTAAATTGACTTGTTTTACATTAAATGTGTAAACAAACTTCGGCGACCAACGCGGTTTAATTCAGGTGAAGAAAAGGTGTAGTTTTGATTTTTTTTTTTTTATTATTTAGTTTGTTGGTTAATATTTTTTTGCTAGTCTAATGTACTAAATCGCTAATATTTATCGACTTTGTGCGTTTTACATTCTTCGAGTCAGCGGCTTCTTGTTTAGTGTTGCGTTTTGATGGGTGTCTATTATAGTTTGGCTATTGAGAGAATAAGCTAAGGATAAAATATAAATATAGCCTGTGTTTTTTTGCTTTGATCAGCTGTATGACTGGCTGATAAATGTACGTGTATATTCCAGACTATGCTCATGTGTTTTAATATTTTATGTGGCGTACTGGTATCACTGACCACTGTTAAACAAAGGTGCTCAACAGGTCGGCATGAAATGTGAGTCGCGAACATGCTTGACCACAAAGCAATAAATCCCCCACAGTTTCTTTTGGTCGCATATGGAGATGTGGATGGGGGATGGAAATGAAGTTGTGTTGCAATGGGGGTGTAAATGTAAACCACATCTACACTACATGACATGCCGAAATGTGGTTATTCTTAGAGTAAAGATGTGTTTAATTGTTGGCTATATTGACTGAGGCTGATTGGGCTTTATTTCTTCTGTTTGTTTAAAGTTGACTTTAATCTCAGCCAGTTGAGTTGTACAATATTGCATGTGGAATTCTCTCTGTTAAGGTACAATCAGTATAACACTATCAGTAAAGACACATTGTATCCCTTGTACATTGATCAAATGCCCCCTTGTGGTGAGATGATTTAATGTGCAGGGTATCATTTATCCGTTCAACCCTAAGCACAATTTGTTTAAATCAAGTCCTTTTAGCGTTTGACTGTACCTCCATTTATTGATTGTACCACATCCATTTTTTTTAAAAAATTATTATTTAGAAATTTAACATGCAATCAAGACTGTCTTTTTGTCCGGTTTTTGAAAATCAAACTTTTATTTTTATTTTATAATCAATCTGTTGGTTTGGGGTGTTTGGTTATCTGCTAGCTCTGAGAGCAATGCAACTTTTTTGACCATTTAAAGAGAGAGTTCATCCAAAAATGAAATTTTTTGTCATTTACTCACCCCCAAGTTGTCCCAAACCTATGAGTTTCTTTCTTCTGCTGAACACAAAATATATTTTGAAGAATGTTGGTAACCAAACCAAGTCAATTGGGTCCATCAATTGTTTGATTACCCATATTCTTTTGTGTTCAGCAGAAGACAGACATTCATACAGGTTTGGAACAACTTGAGGGTGAGTAAATGATGCAAGAATTTATTTTGGGTGAACTATCCTTTTAAGTTGTTTGGTGAACAATTAACATGTCTAGTTTCGCTGACAGAATGTTAACAGGTGTTCTTTCCCATTCATGAGAGATGATGAAATTTGCATTTAACAATGGCTCTGTTAAAAGGACCTCCCTAATGGTGCTGTAGCCTAATTTAATTTGCCTTGCTTTTTCTGCTATATGAATTACCGACTGGCTCCTTTCAGACTGTCATCAGCATTCTTTTATAATTCAGCATTAGGACTGCCTAACAACATTTGTATGTTAATTACTTGAACATCAGTTAAGCTGTGTGTTTATGAGCCATATGCATTTTGTTTGATTGAGAAATGGAAAATCTGTTGGAGGAAGGAGACGTTTTTAAGTGCTAGTTAACCTCTTTTTATTGTTAAAATATTTTCTAGTAAGATTTGGATTTCATTCTGTAAATGCTGCCATCGTCTGGTGGGATTGCATAATGAAAAGTTGTATGTGACTGCTTATAACAGCAACTTGAGTTTATCTAATAAGTGTTTCTCAGTAACATATCCAAATGTTCCACTTAATTTATTGATTTTTCAGAGTATAAATGCTAAATGGAATTAGACTTCTCTGTAAAAACTTTAATTAGCAGGGAGTACTTTAACATTTTTGTGTTCCTTATTTGCATTGAATTATTGAAAAGAACTTATGTCTTCAACTTTTTTTCTTTTTGCTGCAGGGATCTTGCACAACAGTCAAAGTGAGGAAAATGGCAATGACGTTAAGAGGCGACGATCAGAGGAGACCAGGTTTGCGACAAATGTTGCGCTGAGTTCTTCGATGAGGCCGAGTTTCTTGAACATGAGAGAAATTGCACCAAGAGTCAGCAGGTAGTGATCATGAAAGATTGTGATCGGAGTGACGTGCCCTCTGAGTTCTCCCAGCGTTCTCCGGGTGATTTCCTGGGTGATCAGTCTACCAGTAATTTGCATTCAAAGCACAGCACAGATTCTGATGAAATGATGGAAGGAGAGCTCATGCTCAACCAGGATGACCCCTCAAATCACGATCAAGATGTGTCTGGCAGTCCAGATATGAGGTACTCGGCATCTTCCAAAATGCAAGACTCTAATGTGACTCTTGAGTCCATGCCTGCTACCAAAGTCGCTGTAACACAACACTCATCTAATTCGGCCAATCAGAAGTCTCCACCCCCGCAACCACACCAAGATGCCCTTCTTGCAATCCCCATGATCTTGGAGCAGCTGGTCAGTCTCCAGCAGCAGCAACTGCAGCAGATTCAGCTAACTGAGCAGATACGAATGCAGGTGGCAATGATGGCACCTCAGAGTCTCCACTCTGCAGTAGGCGCTGCTGTGGATCCACTGAAAGCACTGGGTGCACATTTATCCCAGCAGCTCTCAGCTGCAGCTGCCCTTATTGGCAAACGCACGGGCTCCCAGAACTTGTCCTTGGAAGCCTTGAAGCAAGCAAAACTACCTCAATCCGCCACCATCCCCACATCCCTCGCTGGAGGTTTGGGCTCAATGCCCTTAAAAGCAGACATTAAAGGACTCCCTGATTTAGCAAGCCGACTTCCAGCGCTGCTTCCGCAATCTCCAGGGGTCATGGGATTACAGAGTCCCTTTAATAGCCTTGCAGCAAGCATGGATCCCTCTAAAAAGGCGAAAAATAAGGTCCCTGTGATGCCGGAGTCAAAAATGGTCTCTGGCGAACATATGCTCAAGCACAAATGCAAGTTCTGTGGTAAAACATTTGGAAATGACAGCGCTCTACAAATCCACTTGCGCTCGCACACTGGCGAAAGGCCCTATAAATGTAACATCTGTGGAAACCGTTTCACAACTAAAGGAAACCTCAAAGTGCATTTCCAGAGGCATAAAGACAAATACCCACACATTAAGATGAATCCACATCCTGTACCAGAACACCTGGACAATATACCAACAAACAATGGCATTCCTTATGGCATGTCTTTGCCCCCAATGGAGGAAAATAATTTTAATGACACCAAACCAGTGCTGGGAATTCCTTCGACAAGTCTCCATCCACCAGTGCTCCAAGCATTCAAGCCCTCATTTGATATTCCAGTAGGTGGGGACATCTACTCCCAGAGGCCTTCTTCATCTGGCAGTGATGGTGCATCTATTTCTTCCAGCATGTTTGGTCAGGAGATGGCGGGACTGGATCAGAGCAAAGATTCCTCGGATGCACTGGCTGGATTGCAACACCTAAATGGTAACAGTCTATCTGGTGAAAATGGCTCTGATACTGCAAAACTTCAGCAAATGGTGGATGGCTTGGACAAGAGGA
This sequence comes from Chrosomus eos, assembly GCA_036326025.1. Classification (NCBI taxonomy): domain Eukaryota; kingdom Metazoa; phylum Chordata; class Actinopteri; order Cypriniformes; family Leuciscidae; genus Chrosomus; species Chrosomus eos. The sequence continues at coordinate 10,605,667 of CM070837.1, read as the reverse complement.
CAAATGACCCCAATGAATGTGTTATTTGCCACCGAGTGCTGAGCTGCCAAAGTTCCCTCAAAATGCATTACCGCACACACACTGGTGAGCGACCATACAAGTGCAAAATCTGTGGCAGGGCTTTCTCCACCAAGGGCAACCTTAAAGCTCATTATGGTGTGCATAGGGCCAACACTCCTCTTAAGATGCAACACTCTTGCCCAATTTGTCATAAGAAGTTCACCAACGCAGTCGTCCTCCAGCAGCATATCCGTATGCATATGGGCGGCCAGATTCCCAACACACCTTTGCCAGAGAGTCAGTTTGAAAGTCCTGAAGCACTGGATGCTTGTATGACTGAGGATAAGAACGTTGACTCCACTGGGCATGAAGAGAGTATGGAAGAACAAGACTTGGAGTTGGACAATCAGGAGAAGCTGAACGACTTTACAGAGCCCCAGCCCAACGGCAAAGAAGATCAGGGTTTCCCAGGTACACCATCTATGTTTACAGGCATCGCTGCCCTGGAGAACCACATGAAGAGCCTTACTTCTGCACTGAACCTTCAACGGCAAAGCAGCACTGCTTCAGAGAGTGATAGCGGGCTGAAAGATTCTCCTTCAGGGTCTGGGGAAATGGATTACAAGAATGGCCGGAGTCCGGGTGTGTCAGATTCTGTGTCCTTTCACTCTTTGTCCCCTATAGACGGTCCCCTGAGTAATGGTCCGTCAAAATCCCCAGAATACACAAACCCAGATGATGGTGTTAAATCCAGACCAGACTCTGATGCACCTCAAGATTTTAGTGAAAACAACGGAGCACTGGACTTGACATCAAGTTTTGCTCCAAAACCCATCAAAGAGGAGCCGGGCTTCTCCTTCTCCAATGGCGACTATGGTTAGTTTTGTTTCAACATTCTTAACTTTGGTATTGATGTCTCCTCTTGATGTTTTTCCAAATTAATAAATTTGTTCTCTCTTAGTTTCTAGTCAGTTATCATTCATGAGGGTGCCTCCAAGTCTGGTCAAACTGGAGATGCAGATCCCTCCTGAGACTCCCATGGGTGCCCACAGCCTGTACAGCTCCCAGCTGCCTCAAGGAGCTGCTACTCCTCCTTCTACTTCTAGTGCTCCTCGTCGGTCCACCAAGCAACATCTCTGCAACATGTGTGGGAAAAACTTTTCATCTGCCAGTGCCCTGCAAATCCATGAACGTACACACACGGGCGAGAAGCCGTTCGGGTGCACAATTTGTGGCAGGGCTTTCACAACAAAGGGAAACCTTAAGGTAACACTGTCTTTGCTTTGACTTTAGGCTTTTTAAGTGAATTAATTGCAAATCAAATGCCCTGTGTATACCGCAGTAAATCTCATGAACTCTTGTTTTGTTTTACAGGTGCATGTTGGGACGCACATGTGGAATAATACAGCAAGGCGAGGTCAGCGCCTCTCATTGGATAACCCGATGGCTTTGATGGCCATGGGCAACGAATCCAAGATGATACCAGACATGCTGCCTCCCCCAAAGGATTTGATTCCCCCACCGATTAATTTCGACCCATCGGTGTGGAACCAGTACGCTGCTGCCTTCACAAATGGGCTGACCATGAAGACCAATGAGATTTCAGTCATTCAAAATGGAGGCATCCCTCTACAAGGAAGTCTTGCTGGAGGTCCTTTAGTGGGCTCTACTGGGGGAATAACCAAGATGGAGTCCTCTCAGGCGGGCATCCCTGGCACAGTTGCAGAAATGGAAAAGAATGGCTCTGAAAGCCTAGCAAAGTTTCCACATTTTATGGAGGAGGGTAAAGTGAATTAGAAAGTGAAAGGACTACAGACAAATGTTCCCAATCGACAGTCTGCGTTGTGCTTATGAGCCTGCTGAGATGTTAGGAACTGGGCTATTTATTAATTCAGTCCTTAGTTGGTACAATCAATTCATGTGTAAGATTGCTTTTTAAGAAGTTGCAAATTTACATACCCTTGTTAAATGAGCCTATACCCTAAAACGGGCCATGCCTTCCTTTTTGGACCCTTACATGCTAGCGATTACTTCTAATTGAATCTGATCTAACTACTGTAGTTTTTTTTCTTCTTCCCCTTTTCTTTCTCTTTATTAATATATGCGGGTATTTTGTCAGTTTTGTTTCTAGAAGTTGAATGTAAGTCTTACTTGAAATAGCTTTATTCTGGAGCAGTCTCATTAGTGATAGGACACTCTGAGTTACATTGTGCTCAGCTCTATGACCCTCAGGAGGATCTCTGCCACAGGTGACCCGAGATCTCAATGTTTTAACAGTTAACATCTTGTTCATCTCTGCTTGACTTCTCATGGTCCTGTTCTTAGTTGCGTTCGATTTAAAGATCATTAGTCACAAACAGACATCCATGGCATAGATGCCATACAGCAAATGTGTTTGTGGAATTCGTGCCTAGAAAGATTAGAAGTAATTAATTGACCATTCCACACAATCTACTGAATCTACAGTTTCATTGTGTAGTGAGTAGTTATAGCATAGATGTTTGTTTTGAAACTGGATTTCACTAAGTTATTATGAATCTTTTTTTTATTCTCATAGTTTCTATCTGCGCTTAATACCAAAAATTTCGCTAAGTGCCTTTTTTTTTTTTTTTTTTTTTTTCTTTCTCCATCACCCCCCCCCCCCCCCCCCAATCACAAAAGACACCACAGGATTGTAATAAAAGCCTTTTGGATTTCATCTTTTATTTAGAACAAAATATGCTGTATTTTTGCATTTAGCTGTAGCCCATTTATTTTGAAAGTGATTTAATTGGAGAATTGTTTCCTTGCTTTCAGTGGTCCTTATCAAATATTGCATTGAGTCGCTTTCATTTGAAACCTTTGATAGGAGTTAAAAAGGCCGGTATAATACTGAAATGCCTAATCATTCCTTGCACTTTATTTTTCCTCATTCTGCTAAGATCTGATATAAACCAAGCTTTTGCCATTTATTCTGTGAACTTTGTTTCTTGGACCCATCATTCAGGTCATTTGCTTGCTTGTTGCCTTTTTAGGATCCACTGAGTTTTAGAATTCTGTAAATTTGCCTTTTTTCCATGCATTTTATACCTTTTGTGCTAAGCAGGCATGCATATCTCGTCCCAGAAGGAGTCCGCAGTCATTCTTATTCCAGGAAAGTAATGGTTTACTACCCAAATGTGTATTGATTGTTGTGGGGACATGTTTAGAGATGGTAGTCATGCATTCTTAGTGAAAGAAAGGACTTTTGTGTGTATGCACGCAGCGTATCTAAACGTAACTTTATGCTGGTCAAATTTCTACCTCATTTAGATGTCTTGTTGTGTTTTTTTTTTTTTTTTGCATTGTGTTTGGAGTTATGGTTGCATTGTGCCCCCATAACCTGCTGATTTCTGTAATATAATGAATGTATCGCCAGACACTTTGCACAACACTTGTTCAGAATAGGCAGACTCCTCCTGTAAATTCTCTTTCTAATATGCATTTACCAAGTTGTGCCTTTTTTCCCTAGATGTAAAAAAAAAAGGTGGTGTCAGATCTTGGTTAAATGGGGTCATGTCTGTATGATTGTTCAAATGTTGAGTCTGTTTTAGGCTTGTTTACAGTGTAGACTTTTTGTAAATGTTTGCTTTTTTTGTTCTCCCTTCCGTTCTGATATTTTTGAGAATAAAACCAAGGATAACTTTTCCAAAATGTTGTTTAAATCCACATGCAGTCATTACAGTTTCAGAAAAAAGACACGAGGACACCATGGTGGATAATAGATACAATGAGGGATACTTGTCTAAATTGATACTAATGTAGGAAAATGCATTTTATTACCATTGTAATTTCCTCTAAATAAGAACTTGTCTAATGTAAGTAATTTCTTTGCTAATAAGGTGAACTGAGCAAAATAGATGTTATATTATAGACATTATATTTTGATGAATTTCTCTGACACCATACATGTCACAGTGTTTGCCAAATGTTTGGAGGTTTCACCATGACAACAACTTCTCTTGCATTAATTTAGTGATACAATTATGACTCTATACAAAATATATCAAAATATGACTTTCTGTTATGAAGCAGGGCATTGATTTTTATACATGTCCACTGCAGAGGACACCAGGATTTGAATCATGTTTATCAGGCATTCTGGGAGACACAACAAATGAATAAGGAAAGGAATTATATAACAATATTCCTATGAAATATTAAATATTATGAAAATAATGCCAATTATTAAATTTCTTTTTTCATCACATGTTGCCCCAAGATCACATGAATGCAAATTAGATAGTGTATATAGATGCCTTTAATTTAACGTGACTACCCATTTATGGCAATTATACCCACATATTACACAAAGTAAATGGTATATCTATCCATTCCATTATGTATTTCATAACATAGTTGAGAATCATCTTTATACAAAGTTTTAAAATATCATGAAACCTAAAAATGTATTGGTGAATGAAAAAACAAACAAACCCAGTTACATGTAATTTTTGTCTTTTTATTTTTAAAACTGTCCAGGTGTAAACATATTTTTCCCCCATTGGTTTCTTATGCTCTGAACAATTTATTTCACTTACAAAAAAAGTATTGTTGATGGTACTATGGCACTTTAAAATTTAAAAAAGCAAAAAAAATAAATAAAAAAAATACAGTGCATATAATGCAGTACTATTTGAATTGTTTTTGAAGGGACTATTAAATTGTGGTTTATGGATATTGTATTTCTGAGTTAATAGAAGTTACACTTGTAAAGTCAAATTAGTTTATCTAAGCTAAAACATAGGATATGTGTGGAATGGCAATATGGCATAATATGCTGAATCTACAAAAAAGTATAGCATGTCAATCAGCACATACTTATAGCTATAGTTTGAGTAATTTAAAATAAAAAAGAAGACATAATGATAAACAACTAAGCTGAAACACACATGCCAGGGTACAGATCTGGAAGTGTCCCTATCATCATCATCATCATCATGCTGGCTTCACACGCAGCCCATCCCATCATCAGCCTCCGCCCTGCGCGCAGGAGACTCCCGCTCCACTGCGGACAACAATGACGGACAACATTCCTCTGCAGCCCGTCCGACACAAAAAACGACATGACAACAAGCGAAGAGACGGGTAAGAGCATACCACGACGTTAAATGAACGTGAAATCGCTTCGGCAGGAAAACGGAGGCTTGTTTATGGACGGTGTATGTGAGATAGCATGGCGGCTAACAGCCCAGCTAATACCCTTAACCCGCAAAAAATATATTGATAACGTTATGACACGAGTAGCTCTTTGTTTATTTTGTAACGTTATATCATTGAATATTTGCCATGAAGATGTCGTCTAAGCGAATTTAGCGTCTTGATATTATTGAGAGACAAGTGCACATCCTTGTTCCGGGACACAGGTGATTTGTTGTCAATGATGTCACACAATATTTCTCCTAAATAAACATTTCTCCGTATGTAGTCCGTTGTTGCATAATACATTTAAGGCCGCTTGTTAGGATGGTTGAAACTAAGCATCTAACAGTTAGACCAAGCTTTGAATGCAATATAATGCTCTGTTGTTTATAATGGCCCTTACAAATAAAATCCCCATTGTTGCCACTATAGCGGTGGCTTTGCCTTAGCGAAAAAGCACAATAGTACCAACATGATATTTGGACATGTACTATGGTATTCTTTTAAATGTACCATGTAAATATATATATTGAATATACTTTAAAATTTGGGCTGTCAAAAGATTAATCGTGATTAATCGCATCCAAAATAAAAGTTTGTGTTTACATAATATATGTGTGTGCACTGTCTATAATTATTTTGTGTATACACACACATGCATGCATATATATATTTAAGAAATATTTTCATGTATATACTGTATATATTTATAGATAATTTATATTATATATAAATATAAATATTTTATATAAATAATAAATTTTTCTTAAATATATATACATGCATGTGTGTGTATTTATAATACAAAATAATTATACACAGTGCACACACATATATTATGTAAACACAAATTTTTATTTTGGATGTGATTAATCACGATTAATCTTTTGACAGCCCTATTTAAATTATAATGTATTTATGTGATGCAAAGCTGAATTTTCAGCATCATTACTTCAGTCTTCAGTGTCACATGATCTGTCAGAAATCACGCTAATATGCTGATTTATTATCAATATTGGGGAAAAAAATGTATAACCTGGGATGCTTTTTCAGGATTCTTTGATGAATAAAAGGTTAAAAAAACAGCATTTTTTTTTAAAATAGCAATCACAACACAACTGTTAACAACATTGATAATGACTGAGTATTAAATCAGCATTTTAGAATGATTTCTGAAGGATCATGTGACACTGTTAGTAATGATGTTGAAAATTTGGCTTTGATCACAGAAACACATGTTTTGTAAGTAAATTAAAATAGAAAACCAGTGCTTTAAATTGAAATAAATAATTTCACAATATTACTGTTTTTTTCTGTATTTTTTTTTATCAAATAAATGCAGCTTTGATGAGCATTAGAGACTTATTTAAAAAACATTAAAAATAGAAATGTTTCCAAACTTTTGACTGGTTCTGCATGTATGTACGAGTGTATGTATGTTTGTATGTATGTATGTATGTATGTATGTATGTATGTATGTGTGGCACACACACACACACACACACACGCACGCACGCACACACACACACGCACGCACACGCACACGCACACACACACACACACACGTGTATATATATATGTCTGTCAAATGCAAAACTGTCATCTATAAGGAAGTACAATACAGTACAAATCACTCTAGATAAGAGGTTGTTTGATGAAGGTGTTGTTAGGAGGCAGACGGTGAAAGCTAATATTTACTGACACAGTTTTGTTGCTTGCTTGAAAATATTTCTGTGACTGCAGTGAAATTCCAGTATCTGTATGTGAAGTTTCTTTCTATTAAAGGGTCAATATTGCAATATTAGTCGAAGTGCTTTGTGAAACAAGCTGCATGTAATGTCGTTGTATATTTAGGTGCTGCCCATGGTCCAGATGCTGCGGAGGGGGAGATTTCCGTCCGCGGACCGTGTGGTTGGGGCATCCGGAAAAAAGAGAGCAGAGATACCCAAGAAATGTCATAAACAACCAGAAATACAATTTCTTCACCTTCCTGCCTGGGGTAAGTGACTACAAATGCTCAGAGAGAAGTTGGTGTTAACCACCAGAGTCATTTAGGAACGTGTTGAGCAATGATTCATGTTTCTCAACGTTTTTCCTTTAATTGCTCTGGTGGTTGGCCATGACACATTGAGGCTGATATTGTAGGATTTCCTAAGTTTTCTTCCCTGAATTTCTTTTTGAAAAACTCCTAAATCCAACGGTTAAAGCTTTTACAAATATTGCTGCTTGTCGAGGAGATGTGTGTTATTGCGTTTGTGATCAGAGGTTTGATTTTTTTATCAATGCCAGTCTTTCATAAAAGTCTTTAATTTTTACTTTGACCAGTAAGGAACCATCATGGACCCGAACGGTTCTTATTTTACCATGGCTATGACTGACGCATTTGTATTACGTTCCAAAGAGCTCCGTCATCAGCCTCACAGTGGAAAATGAAACCATATCCGTATACCGGCTGGCCTGAATTGGCATGGGATGGAACGGATAAGCAAAGAGAACTCTTTAGGCATGGCGGTGGAAAAGCGGCTAGAGTACACTCTAAAAAATGCTGGTTTGTTTCAACTCAAATATGGAGAAATCCAGCTTTTGGGTTCAATTTTTAAATTACATTTTTAACCCAACTTTTGGGTTTGTCCATATTTGACCCAGAATTGGGTAAAAACAATCCAGCATTTTTTTTAGAGTGTAGCAATGCCTTGGCCACTATTCAATACACCCTAACACAGGGGAGTCCAAACCCGTTTCTGGAGGGCCACTGTCCTACAAGTTTAGCTTCAACTTGCCTCAACAAACCTCTCTGGAAGTTTCTAGAATGCCTAGTAAGAGCGTGGGTGTGTCTCAATCTGTCTCTAGCCTCCTAGCTCGTGAATCAGTGTATCATGTTCATGGATTCAGGCACTGGTAAGCACAGTAAAGACCTGGCTCACTACACATTGGGACACTTATGACTCTATTTCCTGCGACGAGACAACGTCCTCGTTGTACAACATCACTACTGATATTTATATCACTACTATTTATATAAAGTACATTATGATAAATGCTTGTTACATATAGATGCAACATTTCGGCCATAAATACATTATAAATGTTACGTCCATTACATGTCTAGCGATGTATGTTTAAGCTGAAATTATAATAAAATAATGGTTTGTATTTTAAAAACATTTATCACATGGCTCACGTGATTTAAGTTTCGTGCTTCAGAACTTCCATTAAGGGAACATAACAACATCGATGCTCCTTGGTTCTCACGGTGCATTGTGGGACTTTTTAGGGAGCGACCGTTTCAGTGCACTGGAAGGATTTGGCGATCGAGTCAGCTCTTAAAATGGCCGACTCCCTGATCAGTGCCCTGACTACTGAACTAGGAAGCTGATTGAGACGCACCCCGTGATTAGATGGTTCGGGTGTGTTTAATTAGGGTTGAAGATAAACTCTGCAGGACAGTGGCCCTCCAGGAGCAGGATTGGACACCTCTGCCCTAGCGCACAAACACCACTTGCAACTCAGTGCAGAAAATGTAAAAATCTGTTTACTCATGCCATGCCGAGCTCCACCAGTTTAAACACAACCTTGACCAGATTGCTGCATGGAAAAAATATTTTTTGCATTGCAAATGCCTTCTGGTTATTTTGAATGATTTGAAGGACAAATGATAATCAGAGTTCAATTCTGAATGTTTTGTAAATGAGTAGAACTCTGCCATATAGCAAAAAGCAAACAGCGAGGTGGTTTAATGTAAACACTTTGGGATCGTCAAGACAAATGTCATTCTAGCTGAACAAAATGGTTGCTAATGTAGCCTTTATGTGTTTCATAGTTAATGAAAATATGTTGAATAATTTAATCTGAAAACGTTTGCACGAAAACTCCCTAATATCACTAACAAAAGAGTATGACTTTTTTTTTCTTAAAAATAGAAATTGATACCCTCATTCAACAAGTACACATTAAACTAATCAAAAGTGACCGTAAAGGACATTTATAATGTTACACAAGATTTCAATTTCAAATAAATGCTGTTCTTTGGAAATTTCTATTCAATATAAAGAATCCTGAAAACATCACAGTTTCGACATAAATATGAAGCACAACTGCTTTCAACATTGATAATAATGAGAAATATTTCTTGAGCATCAAATCATCATATTATAGTGATTTCTGAAGGATCATGTGACACTGAAGAGTAATGATGCTGAAAATTCAGCTTTGATCACAGGAATTAATTGCAGTTTACGATATATTAAAATAGTAAACACTCATTCTAAATTGTAATTGTACTGTTTTTACAGTATTTTTAATCAAATTAGTGCCTTGTTGAGCATTAAAGACTTTAAAAAACATTAAAAAATCATACTAACGCCAAACTTAGTGTATGAATCTTCAGTACTATTGTATATATCGTAGTACAATCACGTTTACCAAGTTTTGTTCAAACTTTGAGCTGTAAAATAATATCATATCTGGTTAAAAATGAAAATATATTTGTACCAGTTCACAGGTGCTGTTATTTTACTCATCGTCACGTGTTTGTGTTTATAGGTGTTATTTAACCAGTTCAAATACTTCTTCAACCTGTACTTTCTGCTGCTGGCCTGCTCACAGTTTGTGAACGAGCTCAGATTGGGGGCCCTGTACACATACTGGGTTCCTCTGGTGAGTCACAGTACACTTTTGTTAGGATATATGGGACTAACAGCAATGTTCACACGGTCAAATTGTAATACGTTTTTCTGCATTTTTTCCATCAGGGGTTTGTTTTGATTATTACGATCGTGAGGGAAGCCGTTGAGGAGATACGATGTTTCCTACGAGACAAAGAGGTCAATTCACAGATCTACAGCAAACTCTCCACAAGAGGTGAGCTATTGTTTCCCATGATAAAGCACTTTGTGTGCCTATGTGTTTGTGGTGTTTTTATGTAGATTTTTTGGGATGGTTTGATTGGATGATATTGAATGAAGCTGATTCCTTATTCATAGATTTATTAGTTAAATTTGTGGTAAATGTTGTGAAGTGAGCAATCAGCTGGAGAGGATTATTGTTGGTGTTGTACATTTCACTTATACGTTCAAGTTTTATTGTCTGGTTTAGATTTGAATGTGAATTGTTGATTCCTTATGCAAGGATTTGTTATATAAGTGTGTTGCAATAAGCAATGAATTAAAGGTTTTTGTTGTTTGTTGTAGACCTAAATGGCTTTTAAGTTGATTCAGTGTGCATGGATTTGTAATGTAGGCCTAAATGTGTTACAATAGGGCTGGTCGATTATGGCAAAAATCATAATTACGATTATTTTGCTCAATATTGAAATCACGATTATTTAACAAGATGATTGGTGGGTGATATGATCAAAGTCTTATTTCATGATATGAGTCATTTTAAATGTCAGTGAAATTTCACAATTATCAATACTTCAGCAAAAACTAATACTAGGTTAATTAATGTACGTAGAAGTCCTCAAAACAGTTAAAGAAGACAAGTAAACAGTCAGCAATACAGTAAGAACAAAGAAACTGATTACAAACAAAACCGACAAAATTAAATAAACAGTGGTTTAGGTTTTTCAGGAAGATGTACTAACAGTGGCATTCAGCTAATAGCCTTCAACAGAAATGTAATAAAAAAATAGCACTCCTGTATACATTAAATATAGACTACTCCTTATTAAAACTACAGTTTATTCATTCAAGAGCAGTGAGTGATTTTATCTTTGTTTTTTTATTATTTGATTATCATTTATCATCAGGTTAATTAGGCTACTGTCACTTTAAGAGCTACTGCACAGATCCAATATACTGTTACACACACATTCTTTCAGAGTTTACATTCACTTAAGACATAACCGACTGTGTTTACAAGGATGCTTACCAAAAGCATTTCGACGTATTTGTGTCTAGGCTATCTGACCGTTTAGGCGCGTATCTGAAGCCCACAATATACTTTTCTTATGTGTGTTCTTAAGGTGCGCAGGACAGAATGCCACCGCGGCATAATAATCGTTTTATCTTGTTTTCATAATCGAAAAATCAATTACGATTAATCGCACGGGCCTAGTTGCAAATATTTTGTATTTCAGTAGTCGGGACTAATCAGTAAAATTTCACGGTTCTTGGAAACCAATTTCGCTACCAGAGCAAAAACTATTGAATTAAGTACTTCAAAAAAAATGTCGTTCTTTTTTTTCTCATCTGTTGGAAATCCGTCACAGTTTATTCAATTGGGTATTTACAGTTGTCAATCCAGACACTTTGCAGTGTACTTGGCAGCATAAACAACTAATCTTGTATTCAGATTGTCAATGGGTAATAAACAGAAAGCAATGAATTCTGCACTCTAGCAAAAAAATACTTTGTAACCAACCAAAATTGTAACCAACCACTTGTGTGGTGAGTGTGTGGCTCGCGTTGAACAAAACAAAACTCTGTGTGTTTTCAGCTGTGTTAAGTAACAATTTCTTTTATTTTTGTAGTATGAATGTAGAAAGTCAATTAGAAGTCATTTGTGAACTTTTCCATATAATTGCTGTCATTGAAATGTGAAAAAAAACAGCAACAATGGCAACAATATGGTGCCTTTTTTATTTAGATGACTCTTGCTAAAGTATGCAGATGCATCAGCAATAAAGCAGACTGCAGTTTGTCTTTAATTTGAAGTAGGGATGTAAATTGTATCATATACTGGGGGATGAAAAGCATCTGACAGTAAAAAAGGAAGAGAACCTCCTGTCGTTTCCATCACACGCCTTGCTTTGATGTGGCAGGCTGTTTTCTCTCATAAACTCAGTGTATGCGCGCTCAGCACTAACGGCCTCCATATAAAGCTCATGGAGCAGGGCTGGGGCATTTGCTAGCTACCTGGGAGGGCTTCTGATTGCCCTGCCCAGACCAACAGGGGCGAAAAACATCAAAGTTCATCATATTTAAACTGGCCCTCAACTCGTTTTTTAATAGACTCACACCATTAAATCTGGGTGTGGGATTTATGGTCGCAGGTCACACCTTCCGGAGCAGAACACTAGGTTTTCCCGCTTTCTGGAAGTTAAAAATGTAACCTGTAGGGGTGTGACCTTATGTTTCTTAAAAAAAAAGAAAAAAGATTGATTGAAAGATTAATTAAAAGCAAATATAAATATTAAATAAATCTGCAACAATATAGCATTGAAACTTAAATTCAGTAAAAGTGTAATTACATTCTCAAAAAAAAAAATGCACATATATATATATGTGCTAATGTCTTACATATGCATTGGTAAAGGTCTCCACAGGGGTTAAAGGTCCCTGACCTTTTCCAAACAATTTTAGCTGTGCATTTTCAATGGAATGAGAGATCGTTCTCACAGCACTCTTGTAAAGCCGTATAGGAGGGTATTGTTCAAAAACAAATGGAAATCTAATATGCACTCAGAGCTTTTGAAAAATCTGAATGGGGACTTAAAGAGGCTTACATATTTGAATCTTCACTGGAGGTTTGCAATGAAATATGCAGATTTACGACCAATGGTGAAACCTCCAATAGTTGAACAGATGTTTTTTTCTCTCTATTATGCAATTTTCTGTTGTAAATTAATTGGGGGATTATAAAACTTTCCTGATTCACAATGTATGAGGAATCAACAGATTTCTCACAGTCATGGAAACCCTGGGAATATCAGGATATCTGTGAAAGATTTCTAACTATGCATTTGGGTGTAGTTTTTTTCAGTTTTTGATATATAACTTATTTAAATATTAAATATTGTTTTTAAATGTTTAACAAGATAATTGTATGCGTCAGCCACATTTTTTTTTTAAATGCACCAGTCTGATTTTCTCTTTATCTCTCTCCGCAGGAACTGTGAAGGTGAAAAGTAGTGGAATCCAGGTTGGAGATCTTATCATTGTTGAAAAGGTTGGTTTGCTAATTAGCTCGGTCATTGTTAGGAATCGAGATCTTTTGACATGGCATCTCATACCTCTCAATGCTTTAGCTGTTTACCTTCCCTTGAGATTAGGGCAATTCGACCCCCGAGTGGGGCAGTAAGACATAACAAGCTTTATATGCATATGTAAAATGAAAATAGCTCTTCAGTGCTTCTTTTCAAAAGGTAATTTGAAGTTTTCACCCATGGAAAACACATTAGAGCTATTTGGTAAAAGATCCAACATAGAACATTAATATTGTATTTATTTGTTTATTTATTAAACTAAACAATGGATAAAAAAAGCTCTACGATGTATTTAATGCTGAAAAGAGCTGTCAATCATTTTGAATGACTGAAGCATGTGACCCGAGGCCAGTGGTTGGTTATTAGTAATCCTGCCTAATTCCACTCTGGTATTTAGTGTTGCCTTTTGTTCAACTGTTGCCTTTTTTCCGTGCGGACTGAAGCCTATTGTAAGGAGCTGGTTTCCCCCTACAAAGTCTGAGAACATGAAATTTGAGACAGGTCCGCAGTCTCCAATTACCCACCAGGCCAATTTTCTTAAAAATGTTGATTTTACACAGAAAGACGACTCACACATGCTGCGCTCAATCTGGTTTTGTTAAAAAAAAGTTAATGTGTGAATCTTATGAAAGATCACATTCTTAACCTTAGAAAAAACACATTTTATTCTGTTTTGCAAAAAGAAAATGCATTATGGCATTATTTTTCCCCACCAAATTCTCATTAAGAACTCATAGCATCTGGAGGTTTTTGTTTCGTAATTCATATTATTCTGATTAGGTTACTGTTAGAACTGAAGTACATTAAAAATTACTTTAATGAAAAAAATCGACATAAATTAAGCGTACTTTTTTTGCAGTATGCACTGAAAATGTGTGTGTGTGTGGGGGGGGAGGTGCTTGATTTTCATGAACAATAATAAAAAAAAACTTCAATATAATGTATATAACAATAGAATAAAATATTTATTTTTTTTATTTTTGGGGGTTTGAAGTACTTGAATTATTCTCGATAAATCAAATATGTCAGCAGTTTCTGGCAAGCGTTGTGTTTCACCAGAACTTTGCCGTAATATGTTTGATCTTCTAACCCTAATCTGCGTAAAATCCAATTGGGTTTAATATTTAGAGGTTGCATGTGGGTTATGGGTTACATATAGTAAAAGCCTAATTGATTAAAAGCGTAGCCCGCGTTTAAGATACCGGTGTCACGTCCGATGTTTTGAAACATCTGCCGAGTTTAATAGCGTTGCGAATTCATCTTCTAATAACTACAAACAGAGCTGGGAGTGAAGCGAGGGTCAGGCCGAGTGGAACTGGCGGTCAGAGCTGCCACAGTGGCACCACTCCATGATTTGCTGCGGGCCGTACTGGTAATTGAGTAGATTAAAGCCAAACAGAACTTATACAACTAAACCAAGGTGACTGCTGCTGACGACATACTCGAGTTTGGGTCTTTACTTTTTATCTTTTACCTTGTTTTCTCTTTCTCTTCCTCCCCCCAATCCCTATCTCTCCTTCCAAACTCTTTATAGAATCAGCGTGTTCCTGCAGACATGATCTTCCTAAGGACCTCTGAAAGAAATGGTAAACATCTGTCGGTCATTCATCCAAACTTCCCAAACAAAAGCGCAGGGGAAATGACATGGCCGCGAGGGCAACTACATGTAGATGGAGGGATTAGCCTAAACCTCGGACATTTAATGAGCTACGCTGAAATTGCCCAGAAAGATGGCATGCATTGCAATTTTTGAAATTCTCTTTAACACACTGACTGCTTTAGATTAGGGGGACCAGATGTCACTGTTTCCCGTGGCATGTACGTGCTTGTTTAAAAAAAACAGTCAGTGCATACATTGGGTACATTTTAATTTGATCTTTGGTTTTAGTTTTTGAAAAAAGTATAAAGAAAACACTTTAGTTTAGGGTCCAATTCTCACTATTATCTATGGCTTGTTGTACCTCAATAAACTCGTAATTACTGCTTATTAATAGTTAGTAAGGTAGATGTTAAGTTTGTATTGGCTAGGAGTAAGGGTTGTAAGGTCATGCAGAATAAGGCATTCATAATTTGACATTATTGTCGAAAGACATTCATTTCATAAGTTTGCTGTTGACTGAGTAGCATGCGAGTATGATATTCCGTACTTCATCACTGTACTACATTCATCTTGATCACAAAACTGGTAACTTTGTCTCTATTATGTAATTCATTTCACATTGATATATTGAGTTTGAAACGAGAAATATCCCTTTTACAGAAATCTGATCACCTTACTGTTGATCCTGTGTTTGGACTGATGTTATCTTGATTGACATTCTTTTTGTCTTTCAAATTTCAAGGCAGCCATGAGGAAAATCAAGGCATGCAAAGTAGCTCAGAAAACTGAAGAAATAGACACGGCAAACAAATCTAAAGTGCCATCAGGAGTGAAAAAACACAATGTTTCAAGGATTAAGAGATGTAGTCATATTCTAGATGGTTGCTTGCTAAATAGTTTTACATTTTTTAGGAATTCAATCACTGGTTTTGCTGGATTTCCGCCTGGCTGAGATTTCCTTGTTTCGGGGGGTGGAAGTTGCCAGTAGTAGTTGATGTGTTATTTTTACGGGAAGGGAAGCATTGTTATCTTCCCCGCAGATGGACACCATTAGGCAATTATTAAGAGTCCAGGGTTGAATGGCAGAGCGACATGTCTTTAAATGAGTGGGGTGGGTGGCATGTCCTAATAGCAGTACTAGCTTTAGGCTTACTGGAGTGCTTTTCCTGACTAGCAGTTTAGTTTTGGCGGCCAACACATTTCATTAAAGGTGTGTGATCTTAGGCATTGCATGCGGTGTGTATTAAATAAGTTTTTCAGAAAACAGAGTTAGAAATGTTACATCACACTGCCCTTCGGAGTTCACCAATACGACATTACAATGCATTCTTCTGTTTTAAAACGTATCCAGGAACAATGATTAGGAATATTATACCAAAAATACCTAAGATTTGATGTATATTTAGACTGATTTTTGTGCTAAAGGCTCCTGTTTTCTGAGGACTGATCAGTTGGATGGAGAGACCGATTGGAAACTACGCCTCCCTGTGGCCTGTACGCAGAGACTCCCAACTGCTGCTGTGAGTCAATCACCCATGATTCATTTGTTTCAAATAAAAATTACACAATTTTGTTGCAGGGGAAAGTATGTTAGCCCTTTACCTGGAATGAGTTCATCATACAATTTGATCGGGGGCCGGTTGCATAAACTGCTTAGACTGAATAATTAATTCTATTGCAAAAGGTAACTATATTATCGCCCAGCCCTTTTTTATAATGTTGGATATATAAGTATGTCCAACTTTTTTCCGCTTACATACTGTAGAATATACGCATGTAAAGCCATATATAGCAAATCTCATTTACATAGCAAAATGTATATTATTGCACAGCTCCAATCTGCTAAATGCAACTATAAACCATGAAGATATTATGATATTTACATGGTTTTCTGTAAAGCTGCTTTTGTGAAAAGTGCTTAATTCATTTTGAATGCTATTTGATGTTATCATGAACCATTTCTTTAAGCCTCTATATGTTCCCTCAGGATCTACTGCAGATCAGGTCTTTTGTGTATGCTGAAGAACCGAACATTGACATCCATAACTTCATCGGTACCTTCACTAGAGTGAGTACATGTCGTTGCTCGAGTATAGCGGCGTCAGAGGAGTTGCATAATTTGAGACCTGGCAAAACCCACATTGCTTGACAAGCTTTTATGTGTTTTACATCTGACAGGAAGATGGAGACCCTCCAGTCAATGAAAGTCTGAGCATTGAAAACACTCTTTGGGCGAGCACTGTCATTGCTTCTGGTAACCGACAGAAAATCATTTCTAAATTGTGTACTGGTATATCAAATAGGGGCGTGCGATATGTACCGTTTACAATAATAATTATAATAACAATTACGTAATTATTGTTATGTCACTCACTTTGCAAAAAATTGAATTGCATTTTAGACACATTTGAGTGTTTTCTGCTTTTGCTTTATTTTCAACAAAATATATAGTATTAAAAAAAATTGTCAAATTAGTTTAATGCATGATTCAATAACTATGTTTTTATCCAAAGTTACAAATTTTGAAATATAGCATAAAACATTTGCAAATAAAAGCATCGTTTCCATCCCATGTGTTTAAGAGAACTTCCATTTCACACTTCCGTTTTTATTACAGGTATTTTGCACAAATTTAATTTTTCCTACATTATAAATAACTTTTTTTTGTGTGTGCGATGATGACCCAAGATTTGCATAAAAATAGATGGATGGAAGCTGCTCTTGGTGACCGAATGAATCAGCTGTTTGAAAGAATCATTTGAATGAATGACTCACTGTCGATGCTGTGAACTAACCACCGCAAAGAATGAAGAATATGAAGCCTTGGGAGTCTATCATTATCGACAAAATATCAAGAAATAATTTTTCTGTCAATATCGCACACCCCTAATCTCAAAGTGGCTTAATGATTCTCAGCCATTTTATAATGTGCAAAATGGCACCATTCCTTCTTTAAAGCTGAGAGAAGCTTGTTGGATAATCCTCAGAAATGTTTTGTCCTCTAATCTAAGGCACAGTGGTTGGGGTGGTGATTTACACCGGTAAAGAGCTGCGGAGTGTAATGAACACCTCCAACCCAAGACATAAGGTAAAATTAGCAGTATCATAAAGTCAACAAATCTTGAAAAAATGTGTGTTGTCGCACTCATTCTGTATGTGACGTGCTTTTGCAGATTGGCCTGTTTGACCTGGAAGTGAACTGTCTGACGAAGATCCTGTTTGGTGCTCTGGTGGTGGTGTCACTGGTCATGGTGGCTCTGCAACACTTCGCTGGTCGCTGGTATCTCCAGATCTTCCGCTTCCTTCTGCTCTTCTCCAACATCGTCCCTATCAGGTAAAAGTTCATTCTCCTTCTCTGTGAAATCTAAAGCACAAGTTCGGACGATTTGAAGGTTTTGAAAGTGCATTTAGATGTGTTTGTAATCAAATTGTAGTTTGATTTCTCACATATTAAATGTCTTGTAATGCTTGATATTATGATTATTAAATGGTATCAGCCAGAAATTTGAATGCATATTGGCATCATATCTATGCATTGGTGTTTCAACAGTCCTCATGACACACGTTCAAATCTAGTTTCCTGATCCCGTTCCTCCATAATTTCCTGTTCTCTCTCCTAAAAGTGGCAAAAGGCCACTCGTTAAAAGTACTTATTTTGCTTTATTTCCAGTTTGCGTGTGAATTTAGACATGGGCAAAATGGTGTTCAGTTGGATGATTAAGAAGGACTCTAAAATCCCCGGGACTGTGGTTCGAGCCAGCACCATACCAGAGCAGCTGGGCCGGATCTCTTATCTGCTCACAGACAAAACTGGTATGATTTCCTTTTCTGCTTGCCAAAGCCTTGCAGTGACCTGAGACATATTACAAAGCTTGAATGTCATATGTGTAATTACATAGCTTTAAAGTAACACCAAGTAACTTTTCCTTTTCGGTCGCCCTACTGGTTGGAAACGAAATTGTCCATTACCTCTGTCGTAAATAATTTAGCCTACCGTCGCACGCACGCTCACTGTTTATCCAGCACCGGCTTTAGAATGAACAATGTCCACAGACAAGGTAGAGTATGTTACATGATTTCATGAAAGGATGATGTACTGCGACATCAGAAACGAAGAAAAACGAAATAATGACTATTGTAGCGCTTGACGTAAAGCAGTCGAATTTTGTAGTTCTTTTTGTGCACGGGTTCCTACCCGAAACCCGAAGTTATATAGTGCCAGTAAAACCGATACAGACCCCGTCAGGCTATGGCAGACGGGTCATTTAACTTATTTTAAGTCGATGTACCATCACAAGGGTCTGGGAAATATATTATGAAGGTTGAAAAACTACATAGTGTTACTTTAAAGTTAGCATGAAACGGAAGTTGTGATAATCTTTTCTTCCAAATTGTGATGTATATCAGAAAGAAACAACTACTTGAACAAGAAAAAGGGTGTGACTTGAATTTGTCCATGGGGAGTTGGTTGGATTGTTATGGTTTTCTATTGGTTGATCCCATGTGTGTCAGGTTGTCCCGCCCTCGCGCCAGTAAACACGTCATCAGAGAAGAGAAGAGATGAGATGTTGTTGCAAGGGAGGGAGGGGAAGTTATTTTAATGGCACGTGAATTTAAAAAAAGTCATTGTGCGTGCATAGATATATAATTTATAAAAAATATTGAAATAATCATAAAAAAACAAGAAATGTCAGTTTTGATTTTATGATGACTTTAATTGAATTGTAAAAGCGCATGTAAAATCTGCATTTTTTTTTGACAAAAGTTGACATTAAAAATGCATTTTAATGTGGTGCACACTACTGTTCAAAAGTTTGGGGTCGGTAAGTAAAACAAAAGAGAAGAAATTCATACTTTTATTCAGCAAGGATTCATCAAATTGATCAAAAGTGACAGTAAAGACATTTATAATGTTAAAAATATTTCTATTTCAAATATATGCTGTCCTTTTGAACTTTCTATTCATCAAAGAATCCTTTTTTATCACGGTTTCCACAAAAATAAATGTTTATTGAGCATCAAATCATCATATTAGAAGGATTTCTGAAGGATCATGTGACACTGAAGACTGGAGTAATGATGGTGAAAAATTCAGCTTTGCATCACAGGAATAAATTACATTTTTAAAAATATTCAAATCAAAAACATTTATTTTATATTGTAATAATGATTCACAATTAAACAGTTTTAACTGCATTTTGATTAAATAAATGCAGCCTTGGTGATTACAAGAGACTGCATTAAAAAACGTTTTTAATAAAAACCTTTTGAACTGTAGTGTATTTTAGAGTAAAGCAGAATATATTGTAGGAAATAATGTAGGTTGAGATATCGGTTAGGTTGAATAGTTATCTTTATATAAGGGCAAGTTAATTGTAAGAATGAGCATTTTTATGTGACTCAGGAGAAAAGGAAAAAGGAAGTCGTGAGTTTGACAGTTAAATTTATGTTCCTTAATGCAAAGGGCTTTTCTGAATGAACCAAAGCAGAAATGAGACCATTATGCTGGTGTTTGAGAGTTGATAGTGCTGAAGTGTTTCCCTCAGTAGCTCACAGGTATCTGAGGCTCTTGCCATGGGGCTTAAACCTGTGTGCTGAGAGCGCAGACATGCCACTTATTACAGCCACAAATCAGAGATGACCTGAAGCCTCTCATCCTCACACACTTACCACACAGAGTCAGTGAGCTCTGCCCTTCAAATTTATGCTTTTGACCGCCTGTAAACTGATGGCCTCTTTCCCACACGGACACTGATGTAGCTTGACTGAGCCAGTGAATAAAGGGGGTCAGAGGTCATTGTAATGTAAGGGCTAGACCAGCGACGCCTGAATGAAATACTACCGTTAGGCTCTGGTAAAGAGTGGCCAACGCAAGGTGTTAGGATACGAACCTGAGGCTCTTTGTCATTAACAAGCCATTAGTGTTAACATTGTGTGGGTTTTGGGCTACAGGAAGTGCATGTCGGTCAGGGAAGGTTGTTAGAGATTGACATTTCCTTTCACAGATTTGTCTCTGTTATCGTTTATGTTCGAAATTGAAACTAGTGTACTTCATACTGTACAGTATGTACCGTCTACTATTTAAAAAAAACAGTATATAGTATTTTACTGCTAAAATGAGTTGTGGTGTATTGGTAAAAATCTGGGCTGGTAACCGCCGATAGATTCATGTATTACTGTAAGTAATAATAATACTCTGTGATTGAAAAGAAAGCTGTTTCATACTGCTCTCTCTGGGTCAGCGGCAGATCTGAATGTTCACTGTGATGGGGTGTACCAGTAAATGCATTTTAGTTTGTATTAGTTATTTTGTGCTTTTTTCTTTCTTTTCATTTTAGCTTTAATTTTATTATTTATTTCAGTAATTTTAGTACTTCATTGTAATATTTTTATTTTTTCAGCTTTATTTCACTGAACAAAGAACATTTTGAAAGTTACTAAAACATCTGCTAAAATGAATATACTTCTAATTATATAAGCAGATCTGTTTATTTAGGCAGGATGGGTCGCCCTCCTCTAATGTTAATGGTTTTCACAGGGACTCTCACTCAGAACGAGATGGTGTTCAGGCGACTCCATCTTGGAACTGTGGCGTACGGGATGGACTCCATGGATGAAGTGCAGAGTCACGTGTTCAGCGCTTACACTCAGGTATTCCCAGGATTCCCTGCATGGCAAAATGAGCATGCTTGCTTGGGCACAAATTCACATACACCCACTTTTTTCACAGAATATTAACAAAATGCAAGTAATTTTTGCAAATGTAAAATTCATCTCTTGATATTCGGCTATACTGTTTATAGTATAGCTCATATCCAGAGCATCATTTATGTTTTACTAAGTTTTTGCAATAATGTCAGATTTATCATACATTTATTATGTTTTGGTTATGTTTATCAACTTCTAAAAGTTGAACTTCTAAAAGAAAATAATCATTTTTAGTAATGATTAAAAATGTCGATCTGAGAAATCTAATGAAAATAATTGATTTTAATCTTAAAGGTGCTATATGTAACTTTTCTACTAAAATGAATCCTTTTTTTATTGTCTGTGTGTGAAGGGGTATTAATCACACATTACAATGATCCACTTGTCGGGTTTTGCTATTACCTCTGAAGGCCAGTATTCCTATTTCTATGTGAAGTCTCCGGGTCGGATTTACCGCGAAATCCAACGGATGTGACGTGCATGTGCGCTCCCGAGCCTCTCTCCTTATATACAGTCTATTGTAGACGGTCAGGGAGTTACGTCCGATTAAAGGCGCACGTTTTTCGGCTTATATCTCGGTCAATCTTTGATCAATATTCCCAAGACTCGAATCGTTCGTAGTGCTGGACGGGGCCTTTCGAACGAGCCCACCCCCGAGGTCCAACTCGTCCGGCTCCCCGAGTTATAGCCGTTCGAAATCGGGGGTCCCAGCGAACGGCGATCCGGTAGGGAGCATCCCCGAGGCCCGCCACTCTAGCGTTCGGGCAAGGGTCCCCCTGGGACCTCCTCGCCCGAATTTGAGCTCTTTGGGTCTTTGTGTTCCAGAGATACGAGCGATTTACTTCTGAGATCGTGACGTCACCGGCGTCCGCAATTTTGCAGCGCGCCCGATGGTTTTCTGTTACTATCTCCGTGAAATCACCACCAAAAACTATGGAACTTATATGGTTCTTTTCAGCTCGACTAGATGGTCCCAACGAGCTCGGTGCTCGCGGAATCCGCCGAGATATTTGCGTAATAGACGGTATTGTCTATGAGTTCGAGCACGAGCGCTCTTGTAAAAATTGGTTGCAATCTGAAACATCACCACTAGAGATCGCTAAAAGTTACATAGAGCACCTTTAAATATAACCCCATAATAACTATTATGTGCCATGATCATAGGTTTGGTTACCAGGGAATGCATGAACTAATAAAATGTCTACCATAAATGCAATGTTAGCATAAATGCTTTGGATAAAAATGTCTGGCAAATGTATAAATGTAAATTAGGGCTGTGCGATTAATCGAAATCGTAATAAAATCGCGATTTGAGCATGCGCGATTTCTAAATTGCTTCATAGCACGATTTTTTCCGCGCTCTCTATCTGTCTCTATCTAACTCTATGCTATCTGAACTAATCAGAATGCAGCGCGCCTAAATTGAGCACGAGAACAGAACAGACAGGGCGGGTACCAGAGACTCGGTGAACTGCGAACAGTTGAGGGTGCCAGAAAGGAGCGCGAGTGCATGGAAATATTAGTGCAGTTTCTTTCTCTGGGAAGGTAAGGGAATACCATTACCTGATTGGTTTACAAGTAGTTTCCTCCGCTGCGGCTGTCAGTCATTCTTCATTCAGTGTTCAAACCGTGCGTCACGTTCGGTTACGACAGTCAACGATGAAACTCTCTCCAAGTTAAGATGGTCATTCAATGTTAATATTATTATACTTGATCTGTAGATAAAGCTCTATAGTTTCGCATTAAATGACTATCTTGCTGGACTGTTAGTTTCTACCGTGTGTCTGTTAGATGATCACAACACTGGACAACAACACTATAATTGTTCTTCACGCACACAGTAACTGAAATTTAAAACTGTTAAAAGAACAGGCTCAATAAACTCTTGCTAGATACTGTATAATACACTATGCATCGATATGTATTTCCTTTGTGCTTTGAACTTTTCAATGCGGACTCGACGCGCTGCGCGCTGTGACTGTGTGACTCTGTGTTGCTTCAAGCGTGTCATTCTGCGCTCGGGATGCGCATAAGCGCTTTGTGCAGCACTGTATTGGAGTCTTTCATAATCATATCATAATACTTTTGCTCAATGAAAGATTATTAATAGTCTTTTTTGTTCTGTCCTATCTATCATATGTTGCTGCCTCATTAAATAGCTGTGCTATACTTAATATGTCTTAATTTTATAGTAGACTATAAAATAATTGATCTTTTTGATTTTTGTTATCTTGTTTTTCATGAATGTATTTTACAACAATACAAAGAGCAATATGTAACGTTTTACCAGATTTAGTGCTACACGATAAAGCTCTAATTGGTTTCCTTTGGAAACATGTTTCAAATTCACACAGAATGCATTAAAACTGTAAAGCATGTCTGTTTGTGTCAAAATCGTGATTAAAATCGAAATCGAAAAAAAAATCAAGAAATCGTGATAATTTTTTTTGTCCATATCGCACAGCCCTAATGTAAATGTGTCGTATGGACATAGAATTACTTGTGATAAATAATTTTGGTCGTAGCACCCACCTATAATATGCAGATTTGGATGCAGCCTGTCACTGTATAACTGGCCTGTTTAGAAAGCCAATCACAAAGCACTATTGTTTAAATTTTGTCCAGAGAACAGAGCAAAGTCCTTGTAAAATGAGTCCCTTTCACCTCTTACTGATATGTTTAGTCCGTTTGACACCAGAGGTCACTGAGGCAGGAAACCGGGGTCATAAGTACTCCGGCCTCTCAATAGCTTATATACGAACTTACAAACTCTGTCATTAGCGCTCGGAAATGTGCGCTCTATAAATAGTAGCTTAGTGCTAAAGGTAATAAGGTTCATATATGTAACACATCTGGGAGCATTTATGAGTCCTTTTTCAGGATATTAGCAAGAGTCGGTTTATTAGCAATCAGACGTGGACATTTTTATCATTATGTCAAGCCAAAGTGCTAATTTTTGCTTTAAATCTGGTCATAGGGAATCAAAAAAGAAGAATGCCTTTTTATAGGTGCGCTATATAACTGTCTTTACACTATAAACAATTTTTAACTATGAAGAAATTAGTAACTTTTTACAAAAGTGTTTGAGATGTCTCATTTTGAAAAATTCAGCATCAATGAATGCAATCCCAGAATGCATTGTGACAAGCTCGGAGGAAAGGAATGACCCCAATGTATCTAGATAATATTTAGAATATTTACTTACATTTTATTCAGTAACTAAAAGTATTAATAAAAATAGTTTAGTGTACTTACATTTTGTAATGTTTTTGAAAGAAGTAGAATAGAGTAACAAAAGTAATATTGTGAAATATTATTACCATTTAAAATAACTGTTTTCTGTTGTAATAGGTTTTAATTTATTTCCAGAATGAAGTTCAAAAGAACAGCATTTATTTGAAATAGAAAACTTTTGTAACATTTTAAATATCTTTGCTGTCAATTTTGATCAATTTTAGTGCATCCTTGCAGAATAAAAGTATTAATTATTTTTTTTTAAATAAATCTAATGACCCTAAACGTTTAAATGGTAGTTTAATTACAAAATAACTTAATTCACCTTTAAAAATGATTTCAGTCACCAAGCAGTTCATTTAAAGGGTTAGTTCACCAAAAAAAGAAAATTCTTTCATTATTTACTCGCCCTCATGTCTTTCCAAACCCATAAGACTTTCGTTCATCTTCAGAACACAAATGAAGATCTCTTTAATGAAATTTTAGAGATTTCTGTCCCTCCATTGACAGATACGCATCTGACACTTTCAAACCCACAAAGGTAGTAAAGACATTGTTAAAGTAATCCATGTGACTCCAGTGGTTTAGCATACATTTTATGAAGTAAAACGAGTACTTTGTGCAAAAAAACATAATTTACCACTTTATTGACAGAATTAATAATTCTTATAAATAAAAGAATAAATACAATTTTTTAGGTGAACTAACCTTTTAACTTTTTACGTTAATCAAATCAGTTATGATCACAACATTTTATATTGAACAAAGTAAACAGTTGTGTTAAATCTGATGTCCACAGCCCCCTCATGACCTCCAGGCCTCTCGTGCCCCGGGCGCCACCAAAGTGAGGAAGACCATCAGCAGTCGAGTGCATGAAGCAGTGAAGGCCATCGCACTGGTACACAACGTGACGCCGGTTTACGAATCCAACGGTGTGACGGATCAAGCAGAAGCTGAACAGCACTATGAAGACACATGCAGGGTTTACCAGGCCTCCAGTCCAGACGAGGTACTGCAGTCTTATTCATGATAACCCTTATATCAAATAACCCATAACACTTAGCTTTAGTTAACATGAACTAAGAATGGACAATACCTCTGAAGTATTTATTAATCTTAGTTCATTTTAATTTGTACATTTAACATGTATTAATACATTATTGGAATCAAAAGTTGTATTTGTTAACATTAGTTAATGCACTGTGAACTAACATGAACAAACAACGATCAACTTTATTTTTATTAACTAACATTAAAGGGGCTATGTGTAGGTTTTTACTTAACAAAATCGTTAAGATAGAGTTTTCATTTGTATATTTATAAGCCAACCATAATGTAACAGAAAGAATGACATCTTGACTGTCCACCACGGTCGCCTCTATCAGCCTGTAGGCTCGTGTGTGTGTGGAGTCGTCGGGTCCGAATTGGCGCGAAAATTCACAAAATGTGACGTCATGCGCGTTCTCGTCTATTTGGGCTTACATCCGTACGGCAGCCATTAGTAAGCAGCGGCAATCGCTAGCAGTTTTACAAATGGACTCTGCGGACGCAAAGAAGCGACCAGCCTCCAGCACAATCCACACACCCACGGAAACTCCTCGAAAGCTAAAAAAAAAAGCCTTATCTAGTGCAGCCAATGAGTGTGTGTGAGCGTGTGCGAGCGTGTGCAAGCGTGTGTGAGCGTGTGCAAGCGTGTGTGAGCGTGTGCGAGCGTGTGTGAGCGTGTGCGAGCGTGTGCAGGCGTGTGCGAGCGTGTGCAGGCGTGTGCGAGCGTGTGCGAGCGTGTGCGGGCGTGTGCGAGCGTGTGCAGGCGTGTGCGAGCATGTGCGAGCGTGTGTGAGCGTGTGCGAGCGTGTGTGAGCGTGTGAAAGCGTGTGTGAGCGTGTGCGAGCGTGTGCAGGCGTGTGTGAGCGTGTGCAGGCGTGTGCGAGCGTGTGCACCGAGAACGAGCATGAGACTGGCTGCAGTTCCTCTAACGGCCACTGGTGTCAGTAACGGTTAGAAATTTCAGAACTTCCGCAATGCTCCTTTAACAAAGATTAATAAATACTGTAATAAATGTATTGCTGATTATTATTTCCTGTTAGTTAATACATTAATGTTAACAAATGAATCCTTATATGATACTATATACAGTATATAAATAGATTACAAATCTTTTTTTCTTTTTAAATAGTATTCATAAAACTTGAGCATTTAAATAACATCACATGACCATTTTAACTATTTAAAAACTTTTTAAAAAGCTGAACAATTTGTTTATATACACTACCATTCAAAAGTTTGGGGTCGGTTAAATTTTTAAAGTTTTTAAATGAAGTCTCTTCTGCTCACCAAGGCTGCATTTATTTGATTAAAAATACAAAACAAACCCAGTAATATTGTGAAATATTATTTCACTGTAAACCATCTGTTTTCTATGTGAATATATAGTAAAGTGTAATTTATTCCTGTGATCAAAGCTGAATTTCAGCATCATTACTCCAGTCTTCAGTGTCACATGATCCTTCAGAAATCACTATAATATGATGATTTGATGCTCAAGAAACATTTATGATTATTATCACAGTTGAAAACAGTTTTGCTGCTTCATATTTTTGTGCAAACCGTGATTTACTTTTTTCAGGATTCTTTGAAAGCTCAAGAGAAAAGCATTTAATTAAAAAAATTATATTTTGCATTATTATAAATGTCTTTACTGTCACTTTTGATCAATTTAATGCGTCCTTTCTGAAGAAAAGTATTAATTTCTTTAAAAAAAACAAGAAATCGTATTGACCCCAAACTTTTGAACGGTAGTGTATATATATAATAGCTGGCAACAAAAGTGAGTGCACCCTAAGTGATAATAGCTGTACGTCGTTTAACCATGCAAAGCCACATGTCCTATTCATCATGTTCATGTTTTTGTCTGCTTGACATGACCATACAAATTTGTGTAACTTGTATTGGAGCAGTTAAAATTTGTGCTTTGAGTACAATTCTCTCATACCCACCACTGGATGTTCAACATGGCTCCTCGTGGCAAAGATCTCTCTAAGGATTTGAGGATTAGGATAGTTGCTCTCCACAAAGATGGCCTCGGCTATAAGCATCGTTCTCATGTATGTGAGTCTACACACATTTCATCCTCCCCTGCACGGGTATTAGATGATTCACAAATGACGATTCGAGCCTTTGGCATAATAACTTCTGCAGCCGATCACTTCTGCAGATGTGATGTCTCATATTCGATTATTTCTGGCCACAAAAACCAAATCTTTTGGGGCCAGGAGCGAGTGATGCATGGAGTGATCAATCGACCCATGCTGTGGTTACGTGGGCACCAAACGCATCATTACTGGTTTGGTTTTCACCACTGCATGCCAGCACACTGACTGTATGTGTGTTCAGGGATGCACTGACTAACTGCATTCATGTTCTGGAGCAGAAGCCCTGACGTTTGTCGGAAAGACACGACGCAACCATCTGGTGTTATTTTCAGAGACGATTGTTACTTCTTTAGCCATGCTTTTTTTGCCCTGATATTAAAGGAAATCTAATTAATAGAATTTTTATATTTCTATTCATGTTGGCTTCATATCTTTGTGAAGCCAAAAATATATAGACTTTCACGTGCGCACACTAAAGTTTCTCGTGAGCACGAGATACGTTTCTTGTGAGCATGTGAAAGTCTGTATATTTTTATTTTTGCAAAGGTCCCTTTAGGGGCTCTGTAGAACACACATCCTAACCATTATTTAATTGTTTTATTTGATTTTGCTAACAATTAATACCATTTGAGAGTCTGAACTAACCTGTGATTTAAAAAGATAAAATTATCTGAACTTTTTTTTTTAAAGGACCTTGACAGTCACAAGGGGCTACAGTTTCTCTCTAGCCCCTTTCACACAGCACGTTGATCCTGGGAAATTGCCAGAACGCCTTCTGTGTGTGAACGCAAACACGACCCGGGATTGATGCCGGAATCAGTCCCGGAACGGCGCTGTGTGAACAAAAGCCAGGACCAATGCCGTAAGGGGTGTGTCATAGTGATGACGCAGTGCCATCGCGCGACTCTGTTGCTCTTAGAAGAAAGTTTGTGTTCGTCATCAACATAGAAAGGACGAACAAATGTCTGCAAACTGGAACGAAGCAGAGACCGGAGCTCCTTACTATCCGCACTGAAGCTGCGATCGTTCACCAGCTTTGTGGAACGGTATTCGCGTGTACATGTTTTCGACGTGTACGTTACACGTCTCATCCTGACGCCATGTGTCTTTACGGGATCTTTACATGTTGTGTGTAAACGCACTCACGGCAAAATCCTGGCAAATCACTGGCAGTGTGAATGAACCGAAATCAAACAATCCCGGGAAAAATGCCGGGTCACATTATCCGTGTATTTTCCATAATCTCTTTGTGAAAGGGGCTTCTGTGATGTCATTTCCTGTTTTATGGTTTTCTTGTTACGTGCCAATAACATTCGTGCATTGTTGGCTCTACCACACTGTCTTTCATTTGGTGAATTAAAGTTTTTAAATCATTAATGTAAAAAAAAATTACCTAAATATTTCTAAAGATTAAATTTTAAAGAAAAAATTAAGACCTAAATACATTTTACTTAAAAGTTGTTTTTTATTTGAATTCAGAAGTTGAAAACATTTATCATAGAAGAAAAAAAGTTTTTAAAATATTAATATTTTAAAACAAAAAATTTTTTACTTTCAATAAATTCAGATATTCAAAACATTTTTTTAATTTTTAATTTTATTCATTGTTTCTTTTTAAATTAATAGATCTGATCACACAAATAGTTTGAAGCATTTTGAGCAGAAACTGTTCAAAGTGTGGCATCCCTTATTGTTCTGTGCATATCTTGTATACGCCTCATTTGTTGGTTTCTGACAGCGAGGGCAGTTTTTCGGCAGCAGTCGGCCCATCTGGATACTGTGAGATATGTTATTAGCAGCTAGTCAGGGAGGGCATAAGAAATCGGGGTTTTTGATCTCTCTGTAACCCTTGGTCTGGAAGTTATTGGGCAATAACTTCTGCCTCCCAGAAATACCCCCCTTCAGCATCACACTAATGGATGGCATCTGGTTTGCCTTTATCTTCACGTTCCCTGAAGAGAACATGCTTATAATTGGTGGCTCATTGCATACTTGCATTTTCTGCGCCACACGTCCAAAAACAGTTGCAGGAAACGAGTCGAGATGTTAAACGAAATGGTTCTGCGTTTGATTTTGAGTTTAAGAAAACCGCATATGGCACGTGTAAGTAATTTGCTTACAGTGTAGACAAGAAGCCCGGCTTCCTGTTTGTTTATGACATTTGTTTATGAAACTCAGCAGTTTGCGAATGGTGAAATGTTTAATCTAATGTTTCCTGTTTTGATCTGTTTCTCATGCACTAGGTGTCTCTGGTTCAGTGGACGGAGAGTGTGGGACTGACGCTGGTTGGCAGAGATCAGTCTTCTATGCAGCTGAGGACACCTAGTGGACAAATCCTCAACTTCACCATCCTGCAGATTTTCCCCTTTACCTACGAGAGCAAACGCATGGGCATCATAGTGCGAGTGAGTGGTGCATGCAGCAGTTTTACAGCAGCTACTCCCTTAGCTTATAAAATGACCCCGTTCGACATACAATAGGGAACCAACAAGTCTGAGATCACGTAAAGATCTGGATAAAAATTAAGTGAAATAGGTCTGTGTATTAAATTATAAAAATGCAAAATATAAGCATTTTCACTACTAGTCTGAGATTTTGAAGCTGCATTTTTGTAATTATTTTATGTATTTTGTCATGTGTTTTTGAATTTGATGTTTTTAATTATTGTATAATTGCAGGCAAGTTGACCTCATATTAATTAAGATATATTACACATTTGTTCTTTTTGTCTTTAAAAAAAAATAATTTGTCACAACACAGACAATTATTGATTAATTATGGTGGCTAAATAAATTTGTTAACGTTTGTTAATGCATTAGACTGGCAATGAAAAAGACTTTTACAGCATTTATTAATGTTAATTTCTACATATACTAATGCATTTTTAAAAAAAATTAAGCATCATGCTAATTAGCCTTAGTTAATGCTTATGAACAAACACAAGTTCAATATTAAATATATAAATTAAAAATAAAATAAGATTTTAAATTATAAATGACTTTAAATTGAACATTTTAATACAATTAATTATACATTAAATGTATGAATTAGTTTGAAAAATAAACTAAAATGATGGATAAAGTCTGTAAGAATGATTGTTCACTGAGTGTGTTTACATGCAGCCTCATAATGCGATAATAATGGGATTTTGGCAGTATTACCTTTAAACTTTACCTCATGTAAACACAACATTTCAATCAAACTAATGTGATTAAGCTCATAATCGTAGTAACCATAATAGCATTAAACTGTGGCGTACACCGATTTTAATCACAATAAACAGGCATGTAAACGCCTTAATCGCATTATTACACTCTGACCAAAAGTGTGCATGTGATCGGACGTACACGGATGCCGTGTGTTATTCACACAACTTCATGATTCATGAATGAACTCTTTGACATACTCGGAATCGCTAAAATCTCTACTACTTATCTTAGTGCCTGGCAACTATTCATTTGAAAACCCTAGTATTTTTGCACTGGCAAGAACCACTCACGTTTTCTCCAGATGACGTTAAAATCTAGTTTGTACTCTTTTAAACAATGTGATAATTGAAGATCATCACCAAAATGATATGACTAGACTGGCTGTTATCTGAGAAAGTTGTGACCCTGCCCTGGGCTTGATGACTAACTCTCCCCGAACAAACTCTCAGCTATTGTTGTTGGCCTGGACTGAAGCCTGTATCGGTGTTTCAGGAAATCAGCAACTGAACCTGGTTTCCTCTGCAGAATCCTTTTAAAACACTTTCAAAGACGATCAAGGAAAGCCTAAATGAATCTCTCATAATGCTTGGAAAAACAGCACAGACCTGTGAACTTTTCCTGTTTGAGTATCATTGATCCTGATTTCTAGTGTTGCCATATTCCTCAGTTCCCACTGATTTATTAACAAACATATTCTGCTCATGTTTGCTAGGATGAGTCCACCGGAGAGATTACGTTCTACATGAAGGGTGCTGATGTGGTGATGGCTGGTGTTGTTCAGTACAACGACTGGCTGGAGGAGGAGGTCATTTCACTCTTTTCAAACAGATCAACAAATACAAAATGATGCTTATGCCAAGAAGCTTCATGACTTGTATGTTGAGAATTTGTTTTCTTCTTTCTTTTATCAGTGTGGGAATATGGCCAGGGAAGGTTTGAGAGTGCTAGTGGTGGCCAAAAAATCTCTAACAGAAGAACAATACCAAGATTTTGAGGTGAGTTTCCAACGCTTAGTCATCAGAAAGTGACTAAATGTAGGGGTGATTCGGGGAATAATTATTATTTTGTTTGTGATCAAGAAAAATAGATAGACGTATCTTCTGAACATCAAGGCTGCCTTTATTTGATTAAAAATACACAGTAATATTGTGAAATATGATTATCATTTAAAATAACGGTTTCTATGTGAAGATATTGTAAAATGTCATTTATTCCTGTGATCAAAGCTGAATTTTCAGCATCATTCCTCCAGTCTTCAGTGTCACATGATCCTTCAGAAATCATTCTGATATGATATTTAATGCACATGAAACATTTCTGATTATTGGCAATGTTGAAAACAGTGGTTCTGCTTAAATTATTTGAGGAAACCGTTATACATTTTTATTAATTTTCTGGATTTTTGGATGAGTAGAAACTTCAAAAGAACAGCATTTATAAAAAAAAAAAAAAATATATATATATATATATATATATATATATATATATATATATATATATAATATATTATATATATATATTATATATTAGTAATAATAATAATATATAAGATAAAAATAATTAATAATGAAATGATTATAAAATAATTATATATTATAATTTTTTGTAATAAAAATTATTTCAAAATGAAAAGGAGAAAATATAGGCAATTTTACTCTGGGCAGTTGATCTGATTTACACATCACCAAGTTCTTTCACAGAGAGCTTCAGCCATCAGGAGGCTACGACTGGCTGACGGCCATTTGACTCTCAAATGACAAATAATTCGACTCAAGCTATAACAGAATAAGTCACCTTTTTAGAGCTGTCAGTCAATTCAAATTTTAATCAAATTAATTACATTCAAGGTTGGCTTAATCTGATAAAGATTGCAAGATTCATTGCAGTAATTTTTAGCACTTTTTGTAATGAGCCACAGGTTTGTGTGACGGTCATGAACAGCTTGAAAAACAGCTAAATGCAATAAATAACATGCATCTAACCATATTATGGTGCATTATTAGAATTGCAATAAATTTGCTTAAGATATCAACCTTTAAAGGGAGGAG
This sequence comes from Chrosomus eos, assembly GCA_036326025.1. Taxonomy (NCBI): domain Eukaryota; kingdom Metazoa; phylum Chordata; class Actinopteri; order Cypriniformes; family Leuciscidae; genus Chrosomus; species Chrosomus eos. Next base: position 10,572,629 of record CM070837.1, on the reverse strand, counting down.
AAAAGACACTTTTGTTCTTGATCATCAGCCGTGCATCCAGTTGACGGAATCCAAATATTTTGGTGCATTTCATATTACTGTTGCTTGGTAATATGACTATACAAATAAATATGTGGGCAATGTTCATTTCCATTTTGGCCTGTATTATATAGATTGCTTAAAATGTCTTAGTGTCCATGTTAAAATGAATAAGGGTCATGTTTGATTTTAAAGACGTTTGCTGCATTTTAACTTACTAAAAAAGTGTCCGATGTAAAACGGGGTCTTGAGAACCGCTGGTATAGACAGTGACCTTTGGATGTTTATAACTACAATATCCAGGTGCTGATCTATATTTATCCGGATTAAACGGGTTCCTAGCAACCATCCATCGTCAACAGTAATTGTCATAAAGAAATGTAACATGTTTTCCACAGGGAACACCCCTAAAACGAACGTTACCCCGCCCACACACAGAGAGAAAGAGTTGTTTCTTCTCACAGGCCCACGTTCCCACTCTCAGAGCTGAAGTGTGTAATTGTGTTCGAGTGAGTGGGCGGCAGTGACTCACCGAGTGTGTGAGTCACCAAGTGAGAGTGTGTTCCTGTGTTACTCGCACTTGCACACATTGTTTGGTCTTTATCTCACTGTGATTGTGGGCCGTGGCCTCAAAACTGCGCTCTGGCTTCGCTCAACAGAGTGGCAAATCTTTTTGAGGGGTCAATACAAGGGTGTGTCATTTTGACACTGATTATTTGACTGCCGATGCCTCTGGTTTTGGAGTATCAGGGGTCTGAACTTTCTCTTTTGACGTGTCTCATTATCATATGTTTGCTTTGATTTCAGGAAAAAATACTGAGCAGTGTTTAGAGATGAATTTTAGCTAATAACCATAACAGTTATAGAACATGTGAAAAACATGATCAAATGTAACGCACAATATGATATTGTTAGATCAATAGATGTTTGTAGACTGAAAAATACCATTATAACAGTATTATAAGTAATATTTAATATTAATTTTGTCTAGTGTGCTTTCAAATTGATTAATCACGATTAAGTTTGTAAATAAGTATGTAAATATATATGTGCGGGGGTTCCCATACGTTCATTTATTTGTGGTGGCCCGCCACATTATCAGCGCTGACACACATTGATCTTTTTTTGTAACACTTTATTTTACGGTGTCCGTGATACAGAGTAATTACTTAATTAATTACTTAGTAGTAGACATTGTAATAACATGTAAAAAAATGTAATTAACTTAGTTACTTGTTAATTACATTTTGTTACATGTAATTACGGTGTCCGTGATACAGAGTAATTACTTAATTAAATTAATTACTTAGTAGTAGACATTGTAATAACATGTAACAAAATGTAATTAACATGTAACTAAGTTATGGAACAGCCTGTACTTACAGATTGTAATTACACTCATGTAATAGGCAGCTACTGTTACACATATGTAAAAGGCCGAGGCCGTTACATACGTGTTACCGACTTGGTACAATGTAACAAGTACTTAAATATGTTACTAATGTAAAAAGCCTGCAGTTACACATGGTCATTTTGTACCTTATAAAATAAAGTGTATCAAGGTTGTACTTAAGTGCACTTCATGTGCATCTACAAACCTTATCCATCTGAATTAACCCTCTAGTTTACAGCTTAAATACATGCAGTAGCTTCTTAATTACATTCAATTTACAGAATATTACACAGGGATAAGCTACGTAAAATAAAGTGTATCAAGATTGTACTTAAGTGTACTTCATGTGTATCTACATACCTTATCCATATGTACTTTAGTTTGAATTAGGCCTAACTCCCTCGTTCACAGCTTAAATGCATGCGATAGCTTCCTAATTACATTGCAATTACATAATATTACACAGGGATAAGCTACGTAAAATAAAGTGTATCAAGATTGTACTTAAGTGTACTTCATGTGTATCTACATACTTATACACATAAAGTACACTTAAGTACAGTCTTGATACAATATTTTAGAAGGTACAAAATGACCATGTGGAACTGCAGGTTTTTTTCACACCTTAGTAACAAATTAAATACTTGTTGTTACATTGTGTAGTACAAAGTACTTTCTTACATAATTACATTGTACCAAGTCGGTAACACGTATGTAACCGCCTCGGCCTGTTATACATGTGTGTAACAGTAGCTGCCTATTACATGAGTGTAATTACAATCTGTAAGTACAGGCTGTTCCATAACTTAGTTACATGTTAATTACATTTTGTTACATGTTATTACAATGTCTACTACTAAGTAATTAATTAAGTAATTACTCTGTATCACGGACACCGTAAAATAAAGTGTTACCAAATTTTTTACTAAGCCTATTTAAAATCGTATTTGATTGCTGAGCGCCGTAGCGCATTCGTGCAGCACTACCTTTCGCTCGTCCCTCTCTCTCTCTTCCACTCACCCGTCCCTCTTGCGCTTTCTCTCCCTCAGGGAACACCGCTGCACAAATCTGTCCAACACAGCGCTGTCAATGTTGGAGACCCAGCTTTAAAAAAAGTTATTAGACAGCATGCAAGGAGCCTAGCTAATAAGGAGAGCTAAGTTATTGTTAGAATACAGCTGGATTTTGTCACTGTCATTCTGTGGGAAACACTGGTGTGTGTGTGCGTGTATGTATGTGTGTGTATATGTAGATACTCATACTCATACATGCATACACACACAAATATTTTCAAACTTTTTTGTTAGATGCAATTAATCACAATTAATTGATTTGACAAGACTAATTTTGTCAAGATAATTATAATTTTATAATAAAAATTTGTTTTATTTGTTATTATAATACTAATTATTATTGTTATTTTGTCATTACTGGTAATAAATGACAAAATAAAGAAATAAAAATCTAAATAAGATTTTAAATAGATAGATTTTAAATTCTATTTAAATAAATAGAAATAAATCTGGAAATGAGAGACCATGAGCAAAGAATGCTGACTGGTATTGCAAACTTCAAAGAGGAACTGTATACATTATTTTGTCATTACTACTATAAGAAATTATTTTTATTATTATTATTATGTATATGTAATTTATTTGTAATAAACACACTTGCCTAATTTCCCATTAAAGCACAAATTATTTGAATAATTACCCCCATAAAATGTTGTTTCTTTCCTTAAAAGAGGAACTGTATACATGAAATATAAATGAAATATACATGAATTATAGAAAAAAAAGTGATGTATGAAAATGTGTCTCTAAATATAATCACATTAACTCCAAAAAACATCAGATTATTTATTATAATTATTGACAGTATTTCTTTTTGAAACTGTGGTGGAAAATTTAAACTGAATATTAAGCTAAACATGTTTTACCATTTGACCTTATTTGACCTGCTAAATCTCTGAAACAATGTTCTAAGACATTCTGTATTTTAGGTGAATGTGTGTGTGTGTCGAACCCATGACTATGTGTAAAAATAACAAATATGGGAAATGAGACTAGACAGGGATGATTAAGTTAGAACTTGTGATAAATGAAGTAATGGTTAAAACATATTATTCTCTACCCAGTAACAGAAGAGACTGTGAATGAATAACCAATCAAATTAATGTCATTATGCCATACCCCCTATTGTATAAAAACTGTGGTTTCCGTGTTTTCGGTGGGATTCTCAATGGAAATTGTCTGAGATCCACCGGCCTTGTTTTTACTTGGGAGATTCTCTGAGTAGGCCTATTGCTCGAGAACTCTCCTGGCCGTTAAAATAAAGCATTTGAGGGATAATTACTGAAGTCTGTCTGTCATTTAAAAGCTGCGCAGCTGGAGAAGTTAGGATTAGAGAAAACTCGAAGCTAAAGATGTCGACGGACACTTTGGGAGCTTGAGTAGAGTAGTTCAGAAAACTCGAAGCTAAAGATGTCAATGGACACTTTGGGAGCTTGAGTAGAGTAGTTTAGAAAAAACTCGAAGCTAAGTGTAAATGGTAGACACTTGGGAGCTTGAGTAGTGTAGGATTAAAAAATCAGCATTTGTCTGAAGTATCGTTAAGAGAAGACTTATAGGAAAGCAGATAGTCAGATTTTAGGTTAGATTTTAGGGAAAGAAAATCCATCACAAAACAGTGCTCACTGACTGCTACAGTGAGCAATTATGACCGCTGGATTCATTAAAATGTGCAAGAATCATGGCATTAAATCTCAATAAATATATTCTTTATTTATATTGAATTATTAATACTCGAGATTTTATTTTTGGTGGATAGTTATAAGTAAACAAGCCCCTAAACATGATATGAAATAAATGTGTGTTAATCTGTTGTGTGTAACATGTCATGTGTGCCGCAGGCTCGCTACATCCAGGCCAAGTTAAGCGTGCACGATCGCTCGCTGAAGGTCGCCACAGTGATCGAGAGTCTGGAGATGGAGATGGAGCTCTTGTGTCTCACTGGGGTGGAGGACCAACTACAGGCCGATGTCAGACCCACCCTGGAGATACTGCGCAACGCTGGCATCAAAGTCAGTGTCTGCACGCACAACATGCACATACAATGAGATTTTAATGAGCTACGGAGCACAATGCGCCAAAAATAGAAGCGTTTTTTTCTATGTCTTCTATGTCTTCACATGCAATGCTCAGTTGGTGGTTGCAACTGGTTAGGACAGAAACTCAAATTATCTTAAGAGATTTGATTTATCAATGCTTATACACTATATGGTTGCATTTCTACAGTCTGTCACATGTAGAATTTCACTGTACGCTTCTGAAATGGGTTGTTTGTTGACGTGTTGTTAACACAAGTGCATGGGTACATCAATGTCAGGCCTAATTTAACGAAACCTGTTCTTTGTCCAGGTTTGGATGTTGACCGGAGACAAATTAGAGACTGCAACCTGCACAGCCAAGAACGCCCATCTAGTGACCCGCAATCAGGACATCCACGTGTTCAGGCCTGTAAGTCCTCTCCAGACTTCTTATTTCAACCTTCATTTTTAAATAGGTCATATCACAATAAAGTTCCTTGCATCAGAAATGATATCCTATTCTCTCCCTGACCTATGGAAACAGGCTCTAGACCCTCAAACTAAAAGATTGACTATCCTCAGTGCAGGAGAAATGAGCAAGGCTTTACTGGTTGCAAATAATTCATCTTATTAATTTGATTAATCAAATGAATCTTTCATTATGTTATAGTAGATATTTTAATGGTGTTCCAATCTTTCTGGAGACACTTAAAAGCATGAACAAATTTAAATAAATTACATTTTTAGGATAGTGAAATATAAATGGTTTGGGACTGTGCTTGTTATTGTGCATTTTGTTTTGGGATGTCATTTCCGGAGAAATAAATCTGGAAATTAGAGACCATGAGCAAAGAATGCTGACTGGTATTGCAAACTACCTTGATCATAACAAAGACGTAATCACTCACAAATATATATATAGGTTGGTAAGATTTATTTTATGTTTTTGAAAGAAGTGTCTTATGCTCACCGAAGCTGCATTTATTTGATCAAAAGTACAATAATAATTTGATTCTAATATTGTAATATTATTGCAATTTAAAAAAACTATTTTATATTGTAATATATTTTAAATTGTAATTTATTCAAAGCTGAATTTAGCATTATTAATCCAGTCTTCTGTCACATGATCCTTCAGAAATCCTTCTAATAAAAACATTTCTTACTGTTATCAATGCTGAAAACAGTTGTGCTGCTTAATATGTTTGTGGAAAACCATGGTACTTTTGATGAATAGGAAGTTCAAAAGAATCTTTTGTGACAGTATGAATGTCTTTGCTGTTACTTTTGATCAATTTACTGCATTCTTCCTAAATACAAGTATTAATTTATTTAGGATGACCAAATCGTCCTGTTTTCCCAGGACATGTCCAGTTTTCATGTGCTGTCCTGGCCGTCCTGGCTGTTTTTTATAAAGTGATGAAAATGTCCTGGTTTTCATTATTTTTCATTGGGCCATTAAGAAAGAAAAACAGGATAAAGAGGAAGAAGAAAACTAAATTGTGCCGAGTGTCCTGGTTTTCGATAATCAAAATATGGTCACCCTAATTTCTTTAAAAAAAAATCTTAATGACCCCAAACTTTTGCAGTAGTGTGCATGTAAACTCATAAAAAAATCCTGTCTCCCAAGTGTCTCCAACACAAAAGTGGTCCAAAGCTTGATTGAGTTTAGTAGCGTTCTGAGAAGCAAACAGGGAAAGGAGCATCCTGTGCCCCCTCTCTGTGAAACGTGACTCTACGAGCTGTTGTGGAGATCCCATGTGGCGTGCTGCCACAGAAAGATAGGCCGCTCTGAGGAAGGTTGAATCTTCCCCACAGCAGCGGTTCCTGGAAACAAGACAATGGCTGGCACAACATGAAAATAAGCACCTCGCTCCCTCTGGATCGAAGAGGCATCTGGATTGGCTTCCTCATGGACACAAATGGCATCCAGATTGAAGTCTGGTGTGTTTAAAATTGACAGATGAATTGCTCTGGTGTGAACGTCCAACAATTAGAAAACATCCTCCGTTGGCGAGGAGCTTCGGGTAGATTTATGTGAACAAAATTGGTTGTGGTTCATGCTTTGGAGATAACTAAAAGGGAATAGTTTACCCGAAAATTGTATGCTGCTAACCTTCATGTCATTCCAAACATGTGTGATGTTTCTCATATGGAAAAGAGCATCCTGAACATTCAGTCATATACGTTTGATAATGACTTTGAGTTTGTTTACTCCTTCAACCTTTCAATCTAACATCTCAAGAAAGCCATATCTGCCCAAAGCCATCTGTAAATACAAAAACAACAGTTACTAATGGTGAACTTCCTGTGTGAAACTTGCAGACAGCAGGCAATATAAACCTCACAGTTTAGACGGTTGAGCGGATAGCTAGTTAAATCTGCCATGGTCTGCCACGCAACTGACAGCTGAAGTTAATATCTCAGTCTCGTGATCTTGCTGTGGTTCACCGCTGAGATCATTATCCGAGTGGCTGATTGTGTGTTTGTATGAGAAAAAACACTCCTTATGGTGATCTCTCCGATGTGTTGCAGGTAACCACTCGAAGCGAAGCTCACCTTGAGCTCAACGCCTTCAGGAGGAAACACGACTGCGCGCTGGTGATATCGGGAGACTCTCTGGAGGTAATGTGAGCCCACATGTACACATTACATTTGAATGAACCCCTTACACTTCTGCAAATTTTAGAGCGTAATTCAACCCGCACTGTCTGTGCAAGAGACACTGAAAAGAAAGCAGCATCTTGAGCTATTACTTTTCTAAGCATCACGTCGGACAGTTTTGCATTGGCAAAAACCACTCGCATTTTCATTAGAAATTTATATGAACTTGAATCAGAGTACTGAGTGTAAAACATGATTAATATAATGAGGTTAAAGGCCCTGTTTACACCTGGTATTAAGATGCGTTTTGGTCGATCGGATCACAAGTGGACGACACTTAAATACAGGTGTAAACAGGGTCTTAAAGGAACACTCCACCGTTTTTTGAAATAGGGCTTATTCACATTCTTTCCTACATTTAGATATGTTTGCAAAAGCATTTTTGTCTCAGTGCATGCATTGTTTTAGTTTGACAAGGTTGGCGCTAGCTTAGCTTAGCACAATGAATGGAATCCTTTGTTGCCAGCTAGCATGTCCTGAGTAAAAGTGATTAAAAAAAATAAACAAACCCACGTAATTACTTCTTGTGGCCTGCATATTCACAACGAGTACAAATAGCGATGCAAATTAACACTATGCGATTTCCTAGGCAGATATTGACTTGGGACTATAGTAGGGGGAAGCACAGGCGAAGCACTGCTACTGTGGGATTTCATGTGTTGCGTGATATCTCTGCGCCCAAGTAGCAGTGCTTCGCCTAAGCGGCAGTGCTTCGCCTGTGCTTCCCCCTAATACAGTCCCAAGTCAATATCTGCCTAGGAAATCGCCTAGTGTTAATTTGCATCGCTATTTGTACTCGTTGTGAATACGCAGGCCACAAGTAATTACGTGGGTTTGTTTATTTTTTTTAATCACTTTTACTCAGGACATGCTAGCTGGCAACAAAGGATTCCATTCATTGTGCTAAGCTAAGCTAGCGCTGACCCTGTCAAACTAAAACAATGCATGCACTGAGACAAAAATGCATTTGCACACCTATCTAAATGTAGGTAAGAATGTGAATGAGCCCTTTTTCAAAAAATGGTGGAGTGTTCCTTCAACCGATTTGAGCTTGAAATTGCTTTTGTAGTGTAAACGTTCATGTGGTCGAATGTGTTCGAACAGCCATAAAACACGGCCTACTCTCCGCCTGCTGACCTAATGTGTAAAAATGATGGGAAGCGCGTTAGCCAGACTGGATTTAAACTTTGTGCTTGGTACATTTTTCATCTTCAAACTAAATTTGGATCTTCAATGTTCTCGCATCATTCCTGATTTCTAACACACACTCACAGCGTTCAGCGTGATCTTGCGGCTGTCAGATTAGAAACGAAAGCTGATGCTCTCCATGTTTTTTCTGTCGTCGTTCTTATGTAAATTGTGCTAGCTTATTTTGTGCATTAGATCGAAAAAAAAAGAGACGGATTAAAACACCAGGTGTAAACGGGAATATGTCTCCGTCTACTTGTGATCCAATCGACTAAAACACATCTTAATACCAGGTGTAAATTATAAATGCAAGTATAATGCATGTGAAATTCACAGATGACATTATGGGGATTTTATATTCTGTTCTGATTTTGTTTTTAGGTGTCTCCATAATGTTTTAATTCTCAATAAATTACCAGTTTGGTCAATAGCTTGATTCGTTTATCCTAAGCATGGAGGTTTTGTGTCATTCTGTGTTCTGCAGTATTCATTTGTTCGGTCTGATGTCTCGTTGACTGGCCTGTACTCAGTCCTGTTGTTGTTGTCGTTGTTGCTGCAGGTCTGTCTGAAGTATTACGAGTATGAGTTTATGGAGTTAGCGTGCCAGTGTCCGGCCGTCGTGTGCTGCCGCTGCGCTCCCACACAGAAAGCTCAGATTGTACGTCTGCTGCAGGAACGCACCGGCAAACTCACCTGTGCCGTGGGTGAGTATGCAGAAGCCATTGACACTGTGCACTTCTTCTGCCACTACATCAAATATACAGTGCTGCAGTGATGACACGTTGTTGTAGGCTTTCCTGGACAAAAACCCAATAGGAATTTCCCCTTGGCTTTTGGATTATTGTAGAAAATAAGCTTTGTGATCTACAAAAGTTTGGGCAAGTGGGAATTTTCGCACTGTTTTTTTACTCATGGTTATGAATAAACACAGACTTAAATGAAGTAATAAAAATATTAGTATTATGTATCTTTATTAATAAATATAATAGGAATGAACAGCTATAGACATTTGAAGCTATAATTAAAACATTGTCCCCCAGTTTCACAGACAAGGCTTAAGCTAGTCCCAAACTAAAATGTTTGAGCTGTTATAACTGAAAGTAACTTGCACTGATATATCTTACAATATTTCAGCGCCATTATTTTGTCTCAGTCTCGCCAGTCGAACCATGAACCGAACGCTGTGCTAATTGAGCTTGTCAAAAGGATTTCACAAACGCAATTCGATGTTCAATGTCCCATACACTAGCATTATAAGCTAAACAGTTTTAATGAACAGTGATAAAACTCTTTACATTCGATTATCATGAAAATAGTCGTCTCGGTACCAATGTGATATTACACCTGGTTCATATTGAGCCGGAATTGTCCTTTAATTTAAACCATGTCTGTGAAACCCGGCCTGTGATATACAGAACAAATCTAGATAACTAGCTAAAGATAACTGTTTAGTAGTATTTAGTGCTTTCAATATCATCCAGTTCAGACCATTGCTGATATCTGGAAAAAACTAAGCATCAATATTAGCTGATACCATCATCAAATATATAAGTTTCCATTGCACGTTTAATCTTGACATGTGACATAACATCAGTTTTATTGCCCTTTCATAAGGTCTCAATCTGGGTCACGGCACCAGCTGTCACTGGCTCATCGTTCACTGTTTTCTCTTTCTCAGGGATGGAGGAAATGATGTCAGCATGATCCAGGAAGCAGACTGTGGCGTGGGAGTGGAGGGCAAAGTAAGAGCTACCAGTTCCCCGAGCAGCAGTCCTGTCACACACACACACTGTCGCCTTCTTCCGGAGTCTTCCCTCCATCTGCCCTCACTGCGTCAAACACACGCCGTACTCGGCTCTTTTCAGACCACTGCTGAGAGATTCTCACATTTCTTACATTACATGGCACTGAAAGCATGTGAAATGACTCCAAACATTTACACGCAACAACTTCACATGACTGATTTACAGAGTGTTAGTTTTAAAATCAAAATTCACCCTTTTATATTCTAAATATAAATTTCTGGATAGAATATAATATAATGTATAGAATTTCACAATAGAAAATTCTTATTTTAAAGAATTCAATGTCTATTTTTATATATATTTTTTTATTTAAATAACGATCTCAGCCCCTGAAACAACTTTAATTGGTAATCATATTTTAATAAATTTGGTTTCACTTAAGCTTTAAGGTATTCCAGGCCATGCTATAATGAGTGTATTAGCATAAAAATATTTTTAAAAAATTCATTTGGTCAACTAGTTTAGCAAAATTTTATTTTTCTTATTTATTTAAATTTTTATTTAATTAATTTTACTTTATTTTATTTTATTTGAGACCATGCTTTTTGTTTATTAGCATTTAACAACCAACTAGTCAATGAATGTGTTCAGCTAGTTGATCTAAAGGTTTTTTTCTTATTCATCTAGATCTTTATTAATATTATTATATTATTATGAAAATCTCTAGCTGTATTGACCAATCAGGACTATCCATATGTCACATTACGGATGTCAAATACTTTACGAATGGCACATCATGTTGTCTTAGCATGGACCGCCAAAGATTTCAAAATGAGTAAAAAACAAAAAAAATGTTGACACTACAGTTTAGTTTAGCAAAGTCTGATTTGAGGAATCCCATCCTGAGGTGGATTGCCAATTTAGAACTGTTTCATAAAAAACATTTTATGAGTCTAAATGTACCTAAACTACTACAAAGCCAAAGTCGACCCACTTGTGATGCGTCAAGCAAGCTTTCCTGGTCATCAAAATGAGACGTTATGGGAAGGTTAATTGATATTGAGTCATTCATGACTAACACAGTAAGCCTTGATTGACTTTGACGTGGTTAAGATGGGACGTTGTTTGTTTTTTTCTTTTTCCTTCTATTTTTGCTATACCCAGTCACTCCTAGACTACCCAGCCAGTGACCCAAAGACGCTTAAATAGCCGGCTTAATCTAGAAAACATTTTTGCTCATGGTCCAAAAAAGTGTGTGTAAGCGCTCTGACCTGTTTGTTTATTTATCTGCTGTGCAGGAAGGGAAGCAGGCGTCTCTGGCTGCAGATTTCTCCATCACTCAGTTTAAGCACTTGGGCAGACTGCTCATGGTCCACGGCAGAAACAGCTACAAACGCTCCGCTGCACTCAGCCAGTTTGTCATCCACCGGAGTCTCTGCATCAGCACCATGCAGGTAGTGTCTGCTCCAGTAATTATACACCACTAGCCCATGAATCACAGTAGCTGCAAATAAACACAGTGTAGTGTTGAAGGTTTCAGGTCTTAAAAAAAAGAACATGTATTGGTCCAAAACACACACACACCCACACACCACACACACACACACACACACACACACACACACACACACCACACACACACACACACACACACACACACACACACACACACAACACACATGTGGGTAACACTGGGTAATACAACATAACAAAAAAGAACCCAAAACTAGCATGGTATAATTGTTTTTTTTGTTTTTTTATAATACATATATCAATGTATTAGCATAGTTTTTGGAGATACACCATGATTTCAATTATTTTGGATGAGCAATCATAGTAATACGGCAATTTTTTGGATGTGTCCCATGGTAATGTTGAGATTTTATTTTATTTTATGTATTACAAATAATATTTATTTATATTATTATAATTATACTTATTTTTTGGATATAATATCATGGTAAAACCATCGTTTAGCATGTTTACAATGGTAATTCCATGATACTATGTCTTAAATGTAAAAAATATATTTATCTGACAAAATTATTTGGAAAAAAAGGGCAAACTACAGCTGTTTTTGTTTGTTTTACTATGCAGAAAAAAAACTGCATACATAATCAGTTATTCATATTTTGTTCATATTTTTCTCTCGTTTATGTATGTGTTAATCATTTCTTTGCATTACAGCCTGGCCAAAAAATGTCCACACAATTTGGCAAGTTTCATAAAACAAACAAACTATGTAATATGCTTACAAAATCTATAACACATTTTTAATAAGGGTGAAGATATTGCCAGATATCGCTTTTGGCCACTGTTGTACAATGAAAAAATACCATTGTATATGAACATGGTAATCATTTAGTACCGTGGTGTATATCAAAGTATCATTGTGTTGCCATCTAATGCCATTACTGTACTATTGTACCACTGCAGCACTTTTCTGACAGGACCTTTAGTTGCCTGCGGTCTTATATTTCTGCTGATGTTTTTCTTCCCATGTGTCCTCACAGGCCGTGTTCTCCTCTGTGTTCTACTTTGCATCTGTTCCACTTTATCAAGGCTTCCTCATTATTGGGTGAGTGTGCGGCGGGTGATGATGACTCATTTGCACTCGGTGAAATCTCTCTGGCATTTCAGCCATGTGTTTGAGACGGCTCTGACATTAGAGGATCGCTGAGGGATTTGTTCCATCAAGAGTCACGGTCACTGAGCTAGAAGAAGATTGCCAAAGCTGGTGTCCATCAAAAGAGTCTTTGTGAAGCCTGTAATGAACAAGGGGTTAAAGTGGACAGGCTCTTCTAATTCAGCGAAGATGAGTTCAGGACAGGGGAGAATAAAGCTGAACTTTTACCCACACTAGTACAGCTCTGAATCTAGATCCATCACTTTGACTTTCTATGCGTATGAAATGTATGTGGGTGATTCTGTGGTAACTTGTACAAACCAGCAGATTTTGTACAAAAATACAAAATTGTATTAAAATGATTGCAATACTTTAACATTATTTTAAATTGTAATAAAAAAACAGTAATATTGCGAAATATCAAATAAATGCAACCTTAGCAACTTTATTGTATTAACATTTTTCTGTGCCGATGTGCCTTACAGCTACTCCACTATCTACACAATGTTTCCTGTTTTCTCCCTGGTTTTGGATAAAGATGTCAAGTCTGAGGTTGCCATGTTATATCCTGAACTTTACAAGGATCTTCTAAAGGTATCTTTGATCATTCTCAAATGACTATTTAGTTAATGAATCTTTTGTGTTTTTTAAAATATGAATAACTGTGATTGTTTGCAGGACGGCCTCTCTCCTTCAAAACGTTCTTGATATGGGTCTTGATCAGTATCTACCAAGGTAAGCGAATAATGGGGTTATTTTACCATATGGTGCAATGCATGAACTTTGCAACAACCTTCACTCAACAAAGTAGTTGTGCTGTAAATTGAGTAGACCATTTATGTCTCCCACTGACTGAAGCGTAACTGCGTTTGTAATGTCCATTCAGAGGCTTGTTAAGAAAGCAGCAGTAGCACAGTGTGGTGAATGTTGTTTCATCCAAACAAAACCCACACACGTGTTTTTGCTCGCCCGCACTGAATAGTTTATTTGTGTCTGTGGCTACAATAGTCGAATAACACAAGGAGGTTTTCCACGATTGCTTTTTGAGCAGTCTCCACCCTGCTGTCTTTGTGTGTAAATCTTTCAGCATCGCACTTTGTCATTCCATTAGTTTATAAGGTGATTCTGTTTGTGTTAGCACTGGGTATTTCCTCACTTCTTTGAGAGCTTGTTTTTAAAAGAGAAGTCCTACATCTCTTGTTATTCTTCTCTGTCCATGAGGTGTTTTCACTCAGATTCCCCCATCTTTACATTGTATCTTACATCTTACATTATACATTTGTGCTTTAAATAGAGCCTCCAAAGTTGAATGGTCTTGAATTTCATGTATGTATTAATCAAGTTTTTCAGTCCCAGTGGTGTTTGAGGTCGATCCCAAAGTTCACAATAACACTTCAGGACAGGAAGCGCTCAAAAAAAGCTAAATCCATGGAAGTGTTCTTCCTCTTCCTGAGATCGCTGATAGGACAATCTCAGGGATTTGCTATGGTCTCATAAAGTGAATCTGAGACAAACGCTTTCTTTTGATCGTGACCTCTGTCATATATAGTATTTGCAGCTAAAAATGAATATACAAAAGTTCTTTATTTAACTTGAAAGAATGAACTTTCCAATACATTACTCCAATAATAACCTTCACCCATAAAATCAGAGTAACACTTTATTATAGTAGATATTATTTCGGAAATGTCATATTTCAATGTACCTGTCATTGCGTTGCCTATATGAACTATTAGGTACGTCTGCACTTACAAATAGTATATACATATATGTGTGTGTGTTATTTTTTTATCTATATATATACACACACACACACACACACACACAAACACAATAGGGCTGTCAATTTAACGTGTTTAATTAATAAATAATTGTTCCTAGTTCCATCTTACTTTTCATAAAATTGATTGGTGACGAACATTTTTCACTGCGTATTTTACTTAAACAGTCAAATACACCCAAAATAATGTCAAAATGCTGGTCTTGTCTTTGTGAGCAATGTAAACGCAGTGAGTTATTTAAGTGAACGTAAACAGTTAAGAAAGAAAACTCATGTGTAACAGTATAATGGATCCGTGCGTCAGGTCTTAAAGTGACAGCAGCCTAATATACCTGCTGCCATATTATGAGATAATGTTAAAAATATCTATATGGCAGTTTTTTCGCCATGGTATCGATGTCAAAATTGTGGCGAAACTTTTGAAAACCATTAGCCACAGTTGCTGAAAAAAGTTAATGTCAAGCCCTGTATACATGTATATAAGCACTCCTAGTATGCAATATCTAGCACGCTTCTAGAAGTCCATAGATGCTGGTGGTAATAGAGATGTGCTGTGCTCTCTGCAGGGAGCATCATCATGTACGGGGCTCTGCTGCTGTTCGAGTCTGAGTTTGTGCACATCGTGGCGATCTCGTTCACGTCTCTGATCCTGACCGAGCTGCTGATGGTGGCGCTGACCGTGCAGACCTGGCACTGGCTGATGATCGTAGCCGAACTCCTCAGTCTGGCCTGCTACATCGCATCCCTGGTCTTCTTACACGAGTTTATCGGTGGGTATGCTTTCATAAACACAAGGGTCCTAAAAAACATTGATTTTCTTTTATTTAATTTTTTTCGAGCGAGAGCGCATCTGCAAACAGGAAGTTTGAACGAGAGCGACTAAAGGCTGAAAGAAAAGCGTGTGTGGAAAGCCCTTATATGGAGATGGTTTGGTGCAAATTAGGGGTGTCAAATCGAAATCGATCGAAATTAAGTCACAATCTCGATAATCGAATTCAAAAATGGAATCGTCGATACTGCCACGCCCCCATGTCACGTCCAGTCGGTTTGCAAAGCGGAAAAAAACAGCGTTGAAGTGCTGCGAGTCCTATACCTCAGTTACAGCCAGTCAAAAGATAGCATGGCTGCAGATGCAGGAGACCCATCGACAGGACTTCTGACCTCCTCTTTCACTAAAGTCGCCGGTGTGGGACAGTGGGAGTATTTCTGATTTCCAGTGAGTTATGTTGACAACGTTCACATTCGCGTTCAAAGTTCGCGCTTAAAAAAAGCCACACTTTGCAAGCTCTGCTACTGTATGTGCGTCAGTGCGTGTACCATTCTTCCACTTTTTAAATTAAAACTTTAAATTGACAAAAACAGCAGACTCAGAACAGTATAAATCTTTATACAATAAATCTAGCATGTCACAAATAACTTGATTCTCCACCTCCACGAATGAGACAGAGTGTCGTTCATTTCCGCACGAGTCTATTTTTGCTGCACGCGCCGAGTTAAAGCGACAGCGCACAGTTCGTGGTCAAAATGAACATGACACGAAAATTTTGTAATTTCATCATAAATGCATTTAATTAAATTCTACATTAAATACTAATATTTTTCACAGTCATGTTTGTACTTTAAGACCGAGGTAAAGCAAGGAAAACATATATGTATCTGTTAAACCGTGTTTGTTTTGTTGTGAACTTGAATGTCATCTTCTGTGAATAAGACTGCAGTTACAAAAGAGAAACTACATGGCAGGTTATTTTGCTTAAGTTTCTAATTGACTGAAGATATAAGTTATTGTAACATTATTTTGTTAATAAATGTTTTAAATTTGACAATGTAGTGTGGTACATTGCGAACAAAGGTCATATATTATTTTACATAAAAGTCTAGTCTAAAAATGGCATCGCAAACTGTGCTTAAAAAAATAAATGTAAAAATCGAGAATCGAATCGAACCGTGACCTTAAAATCGAAAATGTAATCGAATCGAGGATTTGGAGAATCGTGACACCCCTAGTGCAAATGAATTACCTCGTGCACGCAGCCGCTCATTTAGAAAATTCCAAATTCACTAACATTAAACGATGTTAAGAACAAATTAATTTGTGGACAAACGTGTTGTGAATTAGGCGAAGATTTTTTTTTGAGAAGTTCTCCTGTGCGTACAAATATGAAATAATGCAATTATTAGTGAATGAGACCCGTTTTTTTCAAGCGCACTGGTCAATTTTGAGATTTTGGTCTATTTGTCTTTTCATAATATGTTTTATGAGTAGTGGAAAGAAACATCCAAAATACTATTTTAAAACTTGATTTTATTACACTTTATCTATTTCCACCTGTAGATTTGAATAACAATACATATCTTTAAAAGGGCATTTTCTCAAAATAAGCCAGACATCTTTTTTTTTTTTTTTTACAGAGGGGTTTGTTCATATATTTCATTAGATAATGCCTCATTTGAATGTTAAAGCATAATATGCAGATAAAGTGTAGTACAAAAATGCTGTATTGGGGGAGTGGGGAGGGGGGACAATCGTACTTGGGCCCGGTTCATGGCAACCGTGCCTAGTGTGAGTACACCCTTAATGAATCGATCAACTGGGAAAGTATGGCGATATCTATTAGTGATATTTTTATACCCTATTCACCTGGCCTTGTCTTGGCTTAATCACTTTTTGAATTTAACACACATTACTTATCAAATAGTTTTGCGGCATGATTAATTGTTCTTGTCATTTTAGTGATATTATATGTTGCATCTATGCTTTATGGTCAAGGTTTTGCTACTGCTCTATATCCTATTATCGTCATGAAATCCTGTTGTTATTGAGTGATCTTGGCGTCAGAATTTCGGACATATCCAGGTAAAAAATGTGGCCACATTCCACAAAAAAACAATACTGTTTTCCCCAGAGAGAGTTAAATCTGATTGTATAAAATGTAGCCATCTGCCTCAATCAGCATTCCAGGTCCGCTGTGGCCCGTTTCTCTCGTACGACACGGGGCGGCCCGAGAGCGGCCCACAGCGCTATACAGAGCTCACTGTGGAGGGAAATACCACAAGCCTGCTCTCATTTCCTGCTGCGCTGATGCTACCCCGGCCAAGGTCTTTGTGTTGATCAGAGAGCTTCTCAATTTGAAGAGTTCTACACTTTCTTACAAAAGAAAAGCAATTGAGGATTCACATATTTATGTTATTTTAAATGCACACGTGCCAGATGTTTTCACAATGCTTATTGCTCGCACTCGTGCAAACGTAACCTACGTATGTCAGGGTGACGTTTTGATGAATATGTAAATATATGCTGTGTGATTTCCTCTCAATAACAAAAGAATTACACGACAAAGATGACAGCGGTGAGAAAACAGCAGTTAACAAAGCATCTGATCATAGCGATGTGGATATGTTTGCACCAGCTCTGCAATTCACCAGCATTACTTCAATAAATGAGATAATATAAATTACACTGTTATGATAGTTTGATTATATAAAGTATATCTGAGACTATGTACAGTAGACCTGACTATTTGAGAATATGGTTTGAATTAATCCTTTTTTTTGCATGACACATTGACATTAAAGTGTAGAATACCTTCTTTAGGATTATCCTGAACATTGAATAAGCTTTAATTTCATGTGTCATTGAACGTCACGTCCTTTGGTTTTTCCCACCAGAAACGTCCCGAGTCCTTCACATGAAAATCAGTCTACAGTCTCTCATAGACAAGCTAGGAAGTTGGGGAAAGCTCTCGTTTTTAACTTGCGTTACAAGCTGTCCACATGTCGGCAAACAAAGTGATTAATACATGTAATTTCTCACATGTAGCCCCTTTATATGAACAGGTAAAAAAACTATTCACATGAGACCCTGCGTAGACATCCTTGTGGCTTAGTTTTTATAATGATATACACCAATTTTTTATTTAAATTGCTAAGCATTTGCTAGTTTAATGGTATTTAGTGTAAAGATATCTGCTCAATTGTTTTAGGCAACAATTATTTTTTGTTGTGCTAAATAAAAACGATTAAGTCCCAGAGGTTTCTTTTTGTGACAGCACTTTTTATAAAATATTTAAAAAATGCGAGAATTTATTTAAGTTGTAAAAAAAAAAAACATTCATAACATAAGACCATTAAAAAATTATCTGTCCCAAAATAAACAGATTTGTCAAAACGACAATGCAAGTAGTCATTTAGTTAGTTACTTTTATCAAAAATAACTTCGATCCTGTTGGTGATGCATCCAAGACCTTCAACATAACCATTTTCCATTTGCCCACCAACGTCACGTCGAGGATTCGTTATTGGATCTCACTGCATATCCTGGCAGAGAAGATGATGGATCCATGATGGCGGAGATGACTTGTGACCATCTCGGGGCTCACGTTCACAGCGCACGAACAAGTGTCTTTTCAGTTGTGTTGATGAGGCATTCGGACACCACAGCGCTCCGGGTGCAGTCCAACTCCGGTGGTGTGTGGCACCTGACCACATTAAACAAAGACTGGTCACCCACTGCCTCGCAGTGTGACGCTAGTTTCCTGCAATCACACAAAACAGTTTGGCCAACTTACATTTCAGAGTCTCTCCTTCTACTGACCTGACCGTGGTTTGAGAGTATTTCACAATGTTTTGATGTCTTTCCCTACAATTCTGGGAATAAAGCTTTAAAAAAAAGAGCCAAAGGATTATTCAGCAGGGTTTGTAAGTTTTATGTATAAGAATAGAACAAAACCGTTGATGGGAAAGACTTTTCCCGAGAGCGTGTGACAAAGACATGAAACAGACACGACTTTTGGATTTTGAGGGGATTGACAACGTTATTTACATCACAAATTTATGTTTTACTGATTATTTAGTCCGCTTACAACCATCTGATACAGATTGAATTGACAGCTATTGGCAAAATTTGTTAGATACAATCTGATTGGTTGGTCACAATGACACTTCTGAGGTTTTATAGGTTCTTAAAGGTTAGTAAAAAGCTCTGCAGTGAGTGTTTCTGAGAACGTACCATATCATTGTCTCCCCTAAAACTCATCTTTGGTATTCAAAATGACATATTTGAAAAGGTTTTTCCTGTGAAAATAATTTCTTCATGTCTTAAAATAGCTTGAATTTACCTCTACACCCTTGCTTCATTTAGTATATGCAAATGAGCCCCGCCTCCACTCACTCACTTCAGCTCAGAATACTCAACTGTAGTAAACGCTATACAATGGCAAGTGGAAAGTTTAAGTGGAAGTTTAGTTCAGCCATATTCAGTGGCAGTTCAGTGGTTTCTTCTAAAAATCAGCATCCTTAGAAAAGCTTTGAACATCATAGAAAGTCACTGTGGGAAAGCTCTGCCCGTCATGCCGACGGGATGTTTGTGGCGGTAAGAAACATAGCAAAGGCCGCTACTGCTCTTGAGTATCTTTTAAAGTCCCCCTGTGGTGAAAATCAAGCTTTTATTGTTGTTTATATGTCTATGTGGTGGTTTTTAATATGCTTTAAGACAAAACATGTGCAAATTAATAAGTCGACACCATTGCTGAGTATTTTCTCCTTAAAACTGCAGTGAGTGAAACAAAGACATTCTCAAAAACGCGGTTTGAAATCGCTGGTGTTTCTGACGACACAAACTACCTTGTAACCAATCAGGTCAACGTGTGATCATCAACGAATGGATCTCTGAGTGCGTGAGTGAGTGGAGGCGGGGCTCATTTGCATATTCATAGAATCACGTATACTAAATAAGGCAAGGGTGTAGTCACATTTAAGCTATTTTAAGGCATGACTCTGACGTATATCGAACGCATGGTCTTTTTTACAACTGTATTTAAAGGGGCCACAAAGCAAACAAGCATGTCGATCGTTATTTTTGCAGAAAATTGATCGATGGAAAGAACTTAACAATTATAGTGACATGTTTGCTAATGAAATAAACAAATTAAAAGCGTTTATGTTAGGTTAAGCCTAACCATGTGTTCATGGTTAAGTGCTATTATAATTTGCATTCCCGCTGAAAAAGAACTGTTCTAGCACGAAAATCTTGCCTATAAATAGTGTTGCGCGCCGCCTTATCAAATTCAAATGATCAACCTCCTTTATTTTGCTTGGGAACAAATGTGGTCGGAACCAAAGTTTACAGGACTGCGTTCTCTGGACTCCTCTCAAACGGAGCACTTCTATATTCCGATTGGTTGCCTGCCGAACCGCATCATTGCTTATTACCATAAAGTTGACCTGACTTCAACTCTCCTCGCAGCTCTCACCGTCCAAGACGCGCCGCGCCGCTTGAAAATGAATGACTTCCGGCCACTTTGACTCTCTCGCCGGCGGCGGTGTAAACGCACAGATATTCTTTCAAATCTTTTAAACATGACTGTGTTTCCTGTTAGATGGATCAAAACCTTCTCACTAACTCCTGGAAATTGCATAAAGTCAGCCAATCAGATTAGACCTTGCCAGATCAAGAAACTCTTTGGCACTTTTGTGCAGTATGACTCAGACTATGGTTGTGCCGTCTGACACAGTCTAGCATGAGCAGATGTTTGACATCCAAATGGAGATGGGCACTAACAGTTTTTTTATTTGTGTCCCTCACAGATGTGTATTTCATCGCCACCCTGTCTTTTGTGTGGAAGGTGACAGCCATCACTTTGGTCAGCTGCCTGCCGCTCTACATCCTCAAATACCTGCGACGACGCTTCTCTCCTCCGAGTTACTCCAAACTGACCTCTTGAACCCTTTACGGCCTCAGCCCGGCTTGCTCTCTAACCGCTAACTCGGCTCAAACAAACCTAAAACTGCTGGAACGTCAGGTTTGGTTCACTCCTTCATTCACCCTGATACTAAAATCACAAGTCTGATTTTTCACATTTTTTGGTCGACGAGCCAGTTTAGTAGTTTAGCAGTCCGGTTAGCCCTGAGCAGGTGCTCACACACCGACAAGAATGGACGCTTGTATGACGCAGTACAGACGCCATTGGCTCTGAATCATGTAATTTCTCTACTTGTTTAAGTTGCAGTGAATCACTCTCCCTGAGAAAGACTAAACACACTGGTTTGCTTTGGGATTCATCCATGAGAGAGACAACAGGGACGTTTTTCCGTGAGATTTAATAATCTATTGCTATTATGCGTCTCGATTGCATTTGTATTCTCATGTGAAAAGGAGAAATTTGCACAAAGAGGAAAAGGGATATTGGAGTTGACTTCTTTTAGGGTGTTTTTGGTACCATTTTATTTATTTTCCAAAACTACTGAATTTATGCGATGTGATCAGGTTAAAAACAGAAAGTATCTGTTGCCCCCCCCCCCCCCCCCCCCCCCCAAAATAAAATAAAACAAAACACTAATAATTTGTAACACTTTACATTAAGGTTCCATTACTAAAAGTAAATGCGTTAATATATTTGTTTGTTCACATTTGTTGATCAAAACTGTTCATGTTAGCTCAGGTCCATTAAATAATATTAACAGATACATCTTTTTATTTTAAATCAAATACATTTTATTTAAAATTTAAAAAAAATGCATTACTGGTTTTTGTTTTTTGCAGTTGCGACTCTCAAAATTGTGAAATAAATTGCTATTGAGAGTTTTTCTCATTTCTGCCAGAAAAAAAAGGTAATTACGAGTTTATCATAATCCTGAGAAAAAAAAAGTCTAAATTGCAAGATATAAAGTCACAATTTTGAGAAATAAAGTCAAATAAAATTGCGAGATATAAACTTTTGTGTGTAATTGGGTCTTATTTCAAAATTGTGCAATCAATTGTGAGTATTAAAGTCTTTTTATCTCTATTAAAGTCTTTATCTCGCGAGATATAAACTTGCAATCCTGTTTTTGCAATTGCAACTCAAAATAGATAAATTGCAATTGCCAGTTATGTGTACAATTTACAGATAAATTGTAATTGTCTTTTTATCTCGCAATTCAGACTTTAAAACTTGCAATTGCGAGTTTATATCTCACAATTATATCTCAGATATAGTCGCAATTCAGCAAAAAGAATTCTGAATTTCTTCTGACAATTTTTTTTTGCAATTGCAACGTTTTATCTCGCAATTCAGACTATAGCTCGCAATTGCGAGTTTATATCGCAGTTCTGAGAAAATGATATAAAGTCACAATTCTGAATAGTCTCAATTGCAATTATGAGAAATCAAGTCAGAATTGAGGGGTATAAACTTGCAATGCAATGAGTCGTAAGATAGAAACTCTCAAACTTAACTGATGTTAACAAATGAAACCTTATTGTGAAGTGTCACCATATACAGTAGATGTGTGATTGTTGGAAAGGATGTTCAGATCATATCATTCTTGTGCTAGTTTGAGTTTTTTTTAATGGACACTGAATTTATTAACTAGGTTAACTGGAAATGTTTTATTATTAGCATACTAACCAACCAGTGCTAGTCACTGCGGGGTTAATACGGTGCCATAAAAAGTGCTATTTTAGCATCCTCCTGTCCACAGCAGTGTTTGTCCACTCTTGTGGCGACCTCTGACGCTAGACATGCTCACTTTGTACCCCAACCTCCCCCGTCTGACCGTTATGACCCGGAGAGTCTTTTTAAGACTACTCCCAATCACTGGTTTACAGAGCCAAATCCCATGATGCATCAGTCAGCACTAAACGCTGTAATCTTCTCCTCAAGGTGTCCTTAAACCCAATGTTTGTCTGTTAATGATCCCGAATGCGATGTGCACTTAGCATTGATCACTATGTTGGTGTCTGTGTTTTTAGTGCCATTTCATTTCACCTTCAGACACTTTATTGTGTTGAACTGACAGACTCTCGTCATATTCGACGTCTCTTGCATGGATCAGAGTTTGTACAGATTGTGATGTGGACCTAGACTTAGACCGAATGCCATGATCTTCTCCTGACTACTTTTTGTGCTGACTGATTTTTGTTTATATGAAAATACTTTTTTGTTTGGTAATGTAATCTGGTGAATTGTAAATAACAAAAAAATGCTTTTATTATTATTATAATTTTTTCTTATTTGTGTTGGAATTTGCACTCTAATACTTGCAGAACAAAAAAGGGACGAGTGTGTCTCAGGATAAGAGGTGTTTCAAATAAAAAAAGATCTTTTCTTAACTAATTATCTGCTTGTTTCTTAATACAGTATCATTTCTACATATATTTCATGTAATATCATATCTCCAATAATGCTTATATATATATATATATATATAAAATATATAAATATATTTATTTATATATTTATTTATTTATTATTATTATTATATATATTTTTTTACACTACCATTCAAAAGTTTGGGGTTGATAAGAGGTTTTTTTATGTTTTCTAAAGAAGTCTCTTCTGTTCAACAAGCCTGCATTTATTTGATAAAAAATACAGTAAAATCAGTAATATTGTGAAATATTATTACAATTTAAAAGATCTGTTTTCTATTGTCCCAGGAGGTGTGGCAATTCTGTGGAATAAAAAGCTGGACTCAGCGATTAATGTAGTTAGGCTTGGTGTGGACTGGTGTATTGCTATACGTCTGACACAATGTGATAGGGAATTTATTATTTTAAATATTTATACTCCATATGAATGCCAGCAAAATGAAGAAGATTATGTAAATAAGGTTGCTTTTATTAGCTCCTATTTACAAAATGAGTGTTTTTCAAATGTCTTTATTGTTGGGGATATGAATGCAGACATTTCAGACAACAGGTCAGTGTTTGCTAAACATTTAAATAACTTATGTACCGATAATAATTTAATACTGTCCAGTAGAGAGCTCCTGCCTGTTGATAGCTACACACATATAAGTGAGGCCTGGCACACCACGTCTTGGCTGGACCATTGCCTCACTACAGCCGATGCTCACGCATCCCTGACACATATGGAAATTTTATACGATGTATCCACTTCTGATCACATTCCGGTAAAAATGGTGATCAGGTCTGAGTACATACCGTCAACTATAAAGTGTGAAAATAACTCAAATCATGTTTTTTTGGACTGGTCCTCTCTTACATGTGAAGAAATGTCTTTTTACTATGAACATACTGATCAATTATTGAATAATATATATCTCCCTACAGAGGCACTCATGTGCAAAAATGGTAATTGCACAAACAGTGAACATATCACAGATATCTCTGCTATGTATAATGCGATTGTCTCTGCTTTACTTGAAGCTAGTAAGTCTCTTCTTAAGCATAAAAAGGGAGGAAAAACTCGGCCTGGCTGGAATGCATATGTGGCTGAATTTTATGATGAGGCTCGTGAAGCTACTAGATCCTGGGCAGTGGCTGGTAAACCAAGACAGGGACCTATTTTTGAATATAAGAAGAGTACAAATGCAAAATGCAAATATGCTATCCGTTTCATTAGTAAAAATGAGCAGCATCTGAGGGCAGAAGCTATGGCCAAGAAACTTTTAGACAAGACAAATAATGATTTCTGGAAAGAGGTGAAACGTACAAATAACTGCAAACCCTCACTACCATGTTCAGTTGATGGAGTCACTGGTATAAATGCTATTGCTGAGCTCTGGCGAATGCATTATAGTAAATTGTTTAATTGTGTACAGACTAAATGTTTTAAAGTAGATAATGTTGACAATGTGGAAACAATAAAATTTCATGAGGTCTCTAAAGCTATTAGGAACTTAGCAGTTAATAAATCGACTGGCCTGGATTCTATCTCGGCTGAACATCTAAAAAATGCAAGCATAAGGCTATATACACTCCTTGCACTATGCTTTACTGCCTTCATGATCCATGGCTTCCTTCCAGACGCAATGATGTCTGTGATGTTGATTCCTGTAATTAAGGATAAAGCAGGAAAAGTGGGTTCCTCAGACAACTATAGACCCATCGCCCTAGCTAATATATTATCAAAAGTCGTGGAATTGATTCTCCTTGAGAGGATTAATGAATTAATTGTTTCTGCAGATAATCAATTTGGTTTTAAACCGAAACATGGTACGGATATGTGCATATATGTCCTGAAGGAACTACTAAGCAACTATAAGCGAAAAAATTCGACTATTTTTATATGTTTTTTAGATGCATCTAAGGCATTCGACCGGGTGAATCATTGGAAATTATTTAAAAAATTGGATGCAGCAGGAGTCCCTAAATACATTGTCAGAATTCTATCATATTGGTATGCCCAACAGACCATGCTAGTGAAATGGGACAGCTGTATGTCGGCTCCTTTTAATATCAGTAATGGAGTACGACAAGGGAGCATCTTATCCCCCATTTTATTCAATTTTTACATGAATGATTTATCATATAAATTAAACCAAGGTAAAACTGGCTGTATGGTCGGTAGTACAGTGATGAACCATCTTATGTATGCAGACGATTGTGTGATTTTTAGCCCGAGCTCAGCTGGACTGCAGCATCTTCTTAATATATGTTCTGCGTTCGGGGAAGAACATGATGTAAAGTACAATGACTCTAAAAGTGTTATCATGATCTGCAGAACCGCAGAAGACAGAAATTTAACTTTTCCTGTTTTTAGGCTCGCAGGTAATGTTCTTAATATCTGCAGTAAAGTGAAATATCTTGGTCATCTGATTACAGATCAGCTTACAGATGACAATGACATTAATCGTCAGTGCCGTATGCTGTATGTTCGGGCAAATGTTTTGGTACGCAAATTTGGTTGCTGCTCTGCTGGAGTGAAGTTGACCCTATTTAAAGCATACTGTTCGCCTTTGTACACTGCACATCTGTGGCTGAACTATAAAAAAGCTAGCCTTCAGAAATTGCAAGTAGCATTCAATGACGCTTTGAGGATGTTACTAAAAAAGCCCAGATCAACTTCTGCGAGTGAGTTGTTTGTGAGCACCAGAGTGGACACACTGCAGTCTGTCCTGCGAAAAGCGATGTTCAGGTTCATTTGCCGATTGAATGATTCTATAAATCAAGTTGTTGTAGAGCTAGTGAATGTTAGGTATAGTGACACACGCTGCATTTCTCAGTTTTGGGAACACTGGTATAAGTGTCTTTTAAAGCCGAGCCATTTATAACTTGTGGTATGTATTTGTATTTGTATTATTGTATTTTTTATTGAATTTTCTTAGGTGTATGGATGGACTATGAGTCTGAATAAAAAGATATACTACTACTACTATATTGTAATATATGTTAAAATGTCATTTATTTCTGTGATGCAAAGCTGAATTTTCAGCATCATTCCTCCAGTCTTCAGTGTCACATGATCCTTCAGAAATCATTCTAATATGATGATTTGCTGCTCAAGAAACATTTATTATTATTATCAATGTTGATAACAGTTGTGCTGCTTCATATTTCTGTGGGAAACATGATTCTTTCATGACCAAAGTTCAAAAGAACAGCATTTGTTTGAAATAGATTTTTATGTAACATTATACATTCATTTTCTTTTGATCAATTTATCAAAAATTGCTGAATGAAAGTATTAATTTCTCACAGACCCCAGCGTTTGAACGGTAGTGATTATTTTTATTTTATTTCATGGTGGATATCTGGATTGGAATGCTAGCTTTCTGCATTTTGCACAGTCTTTTTAATAATAATATATGAAATGAAACTACACTATTATTGTTTCAAACATTATTTATACACAATATAATTGTGCATACTGAAATAGTAAGAGTAGTATGCCTTTCTTAACACAGCCGTTGTGTGTTATAAAAATGTGTCATGTTTTACCAGAAGGGGGCGTCTCTAAAATGAATGCTGACTGCATTAACAGCATGCTGGCCTATAGTAAGACTTCAAAACATAAGTTCATGATAACATTAATAAATCAAACAGATATGGAAGATAAAAATGCTACAGGTCGATTGAACACCATCCCTCGATTAAAGTTGAAACTTTCTTTGTGCTTCTGGCTTTTCGTGTGCCTCCTTGATTCTACATCACAATGTGTTGCTGATGAAATGAGCTCCTTGGGTAAAGCCCATCTAAAGCGTATCATTACTCCTCTGTCATGTGGTGCGTACTGCGGTGTGCACAGACGCTGCAGTGCACGTGATGTCGAGCTGTATTATTAGACAGCACAGCAGTGATCGTCCATGCCACATCAGTCCCAGAGGAAGAGCTGCCGTGAGACTGAGGGAGAAGACGAGCATGTAAGCAAGGACGCAGATAATGGACCATACTGTAATGATGTTGGATGGATTTGTTCCTGTTGCATCTGCAGCCAATGAGCTTTCTGCTCCACATTTGAACAGCTGAGCAGTGTTTGTTGGAGAATATTGCGGAGCGCTTTTAAAGTTCCTCTGAAACCCTCCACCCTCCCCAGCTCCACATGTATTTATATGTACATAAACTTACAGATACAGTCAACATTTGACGTGGATCAAAACCTTTCATCAAAATTAGACATGAATTTTGAACGGTACCTGTTTTTGTCTTTGGACGAACTTTTTTGATCCACTTCAATTGTTGACACACACAGACACACACACACACACACACACACACACACACACACACACACACACACACACACACACACACACACACACACACACACACATGCCTAATGTTGTGCTGATGAGACACTGGATACACACAGATCCTGACTTGTCCTGTTATATTCCGCTGTGTACCACAACAAAGGATTTGGACGTTGATAAATCACTTAAAGAGGAGTGTGTTGAGGCGGCTCTCACACCCCAGCAAAGCTATTTATAAACACACAACAGCCTGGAATGTTTGACTTGCTTTTAAAAGCTTCACCTCTGCAGACAGAGATTTTCTTAAGAGTTTTCAGTAGTGATAACCACACCTCGAGGTACAATAATAATAAACAGACTCGTTGGGCTGAATACATTGTGTTTTATTTTATATATATATATATATATATATATATATATATATATATATATATATATATATATATATATATATATATATATATATATATATATATATATAAATATACACACACACACATGTATACACACGGTGTATAGGCCTATATATATATATATATTAGTATAGTTTCAATAATTATTTAAAAATGCATTTTCTTTTGAGCTTTCTATTTATCAACAATCACCATTAAAAATAATAATAAATGTTTCTTGAGCAGTAAATCATCATATTAGAATGATTTCTGAAGGATCATGTGACACTGAAGACTGGAGTAATGATGCTAAATTCAGCTTTGATCACAGGAATAAATGACATTTTAAATGATAAATACATGTTTAATATATAAATTATTGTTAAAACTGCTTTCTTGGTATTTATGTTGTAAGGTATTCAAATATTTGATTGTGTTGTTTTGCCTCTGTCATTGTGTGAGTGTTCATCAGTCATGTTTGACAGATATCAGATACTCACCACTCCTCTCAGTTACCAGGGAGACAAATCCCAAACCTGAAAGCGGAATTGTTATCCATTAATCCGGAATGGGAGATGGAAACAGATTTAAGTTTCGCTGCTCCAGCTGGAAACTTCAGGAATTCTATACAGATTCCGTTTGTGTGTGTGCGTGCGCGCGCGCGTGCGTGCGTGCGTGCGTGCGTGTGTGTGTGTGTGTGTGTGTGTGTGTGTGTGTGTGTGTGTGTGTGAAATGTTGCTCAGAGCCACGTGGAATAAAAAACTGCTCTTTCCAAGTAAACTTGAAATTCCCAACGAATCATCAGGTTATTAGCAATTATCCATATTTACCAAATTTACATAACACATAAATCATCCTAGTAATGCATTCAGTAATGCATTTTCTTTAGTCAACATAAAAAGGCCTCTATTAATAATTATAATAAACATTCAGCTGAATTTGTAATGGCATACAAACATACTTCTTTATAGAGATATGGCAGAAATAGTAGATGCAAAATGGAAAAAATGGCAAGTTAATAGAACATTTTGGACCTGATCAAGCACATGGCCTGAAGATTTTCCCGAAACATGCCGAAAGTTTTCCATGGGACGTGATATAATGTGCCATT
The DNA here is from genome assembly GCA_036326025.1 of Chrosomus eos. Taxonomy (NCBI): domain Eukaryota; kingdom Metazoa; phylum Chordata; class Actinopteri; order Cypriniformes; family Leuciscidae; genus Chrosomus; species Chrosomus eos. Next base: position 10,543,208 of record CM070837.1, on the reverse strand, counting down.
TCCATATGAAATCTGATTGCTCAAGTAGAAAAGTGAAAAGCTGTGCTGCTGTAACTCAGACTTGACGGTGATGGAAACTGTTCTGGGAACCTGGAAAATCTGTGTCGTCTTTGCAAAAGATGGAACTGCAAACCGTCGTCTGGAAAGATGCGTTGATCCGTATTCATTTAGCCATTCCCGATTCGTGTTGCATAAGAGTGCTGTCACAGTGAAGGAATGTACATCTGTTCTCTCAGGTTAAACGTGCACTCGTTTCAGTCAGCGCAGTCTCATCCCAAGAAGTCATATACTGACGTCTTGGGACGTCTTTTGACCATACGTCAATATCCGCCTTTTTAGGGTACCCTTAAACGTCGGTTAGATGACGTTATCGGATCCTAACTCTACCCCAGACCTAAACCTACCCCGTCACCTACTGACGTTAAAGGTAAAGCGTCAGTTGTATGACGTCCCAGGATCGTCATTTACCGACGTTTAAGGGTACCCTAAAAAGGCGGATATTGACGTATGGTCAAAAGACGTCCCAAGACGTCAATATATGACTTCTTGGGGTGAGACTGTGTTATTTCAGTCCACATGAATCTTCCTCTTCACCTCCAGTGTTTCCCGTGTGCATCACGTCACCGGTGGCACGGGGAATCTTTAGGAAAACGGTTTATGCCAGATCTGTAGATGTACAGAAATCATCTAATTCAACCGAGAATGTCCACTGAATTGAAAATGAAGGCCTGTGTCCAGACGTTTTCCAGAGGTTGTGTAGGATCCAGTCAGTGAGAGCAGCACTTCATTCATTCCAATGTTTAAACAAGTCAGTGTATCATATCGCAGAATTTTCCGGGATAAACTTTACAACAGAGTTTAGGCAAACAGGCCCGCTTCATGGTCGCACTCGACAGCCCCGTGCCGTTTATTTTGGCATCCCTCGCAATCCCAGAATGCAGCAGCTTTTTCATCTGGGCACTGGGAGAAGCTGTTAATGTGTTACATTCGATTCCCTTGAAACGTTTACGGCTTAGTTGACCTAATCGCACTTCTGTGATGGGAGCTGGTGCTGTTCAGCATTTGGAGATTGATTAAGCCATAAGCAGACGGGATTTAATACGTAAAATGGAGTTGCTGGTTCCTAAACACACTGATATATGGCTGAGGGAAGTTATCTGATTATGTCCACTTTAAAAGCCTGATAGGTGTATATTAAATCCCTTATGATAAATAAACCTTCTTTTATGACCTTTTTTTTTGCATTTAAAATATTAACAACATTAGCTTTTCAGAAACTTTTCACTGCTGTCCAAGTTTAGCATGTCAATAAACTTTGAAACTTTTGGATGAATTTCAAGACTAGCCCAATATTTGGGATTAGAAGAGGAAAAAATTCATAAATAAACCATGGCATATTTTCCATGGAAATTTTTATGGGTGTATAAACTCTTATTTCAACCATAATTTTAATCATGGTTGTTACTGTATATTATGTCCTTTTAGTGGATATAAATATTTTGTCATATATAATGTTTTTTAAATTAATGTGTGTGTGTGTGTTAAGTGAATTATGTGCTTACCACACACACACACACACACACACACACACACACACAACGCACACGCATGCACGCACGCACACACCACGCACACACACACACACACATATAATTTATTCTTTATTTCTCTAACAATAATAATATAATAAATATAGCCTATATATTCAATCTGGGGGAAACAAATTATTATTTAGTTTTTTATAATATTTTTATAATAATTTAATAAACCATTTACATTTAAATGAAGTATATATTTTTTTATTAAATATATAAATTATTTTTTGTTTTTTTTAATATTTTTTAAAATATTAATATTCAATAATTTTCCAATAATAATTTCATGAATAAACTAAGATAAAAATAATTGTATATATAATGTAAAAAAGTATATTTTCAATTAAATTTTTGGGTTCCATTTATAGTCCCAAAGGTCATTTGAGTGAATTGTAATTAATTTTGAACATTGTTATATAACTTCAAATCTACAGAGCTCTTTTGATAGAGAGTGAAATCGGTTTCACTAGCGAAAGGTGAGCTTAGCTACTATCATTCCTTGAAGTAAATGTCATCTGTTATTTGCTAATGCAATGCCATTCAAACACTTTCAGGTTGTCCTGATACTTCTTGGTCATTTATGAGGGCCCAGTAAGACTCTATATGTAAAGCTGAAGGTTTCTAGATTTAATGAGCCTTATCCCTTCAAACCCCCTCTGTGTGTACCTCGTCCCTTTCATGCATACGCTTAAACATTGCTCCTGTTTTCATTTTTCTCCCCCTCCTCTTCCCCTCAACGCTCATTTTTTCAAGCCCACAATGAAGTTCTTGTGCGCCACTGTCTGAGAGAAGCCGCAGAAATGCCTTGGCGCAGAGGCTGGAGACGTCATGGATTCCTGAGTGCGCTCTGCAGGAAAGCCCTGAGTCTCTGAGATGGAGCCGCTCCAGGTTTCCATGGCAGAGCGCACAAACAGGAGGAAACACTGAGGGAATCCCGTTATTTTACAGCATTGGCCCATTATAAACACCCAGAGCCGGGGAAGGAAGCCGCTCTTGAAGCTCGAGTCAATCCTCAGAGCAGCCGAAGGACTTTATAACACACACACAGCTCTGCTACTACTGCACAACTCACAACCGAGGATTTGCTTTTTCACTTTCATCCAGATTTTTTTTTTTTGCTATGAACTTTAAGGAAAGGCTTTTTTGACTTGATTTTTTTTTGATTTTGATATATTTTCCAAATGTTAAGAGAGTCTTGGAGACTGATGCACTACCACAGCATGAGGGCGATGGATCAAGGTATGGATGGCGCGTGCTGAAGTGTTGTGAATTACTGGTAATC